>QAXK01001919.1:0-17519 GCA_004335735.1 Chlorella sp. KRBP
AGATCGACTGGTGGGTGCCTGGTGCTGCGCGGGGCGGATGGCACGTCAGCCTGCCTGGCTGCGGGGCCATACAGGTGGCGCCTGGCATGGCATTCTACTTGAGCTGGCACAATGCATGCAATCTCCACTTCTACGCAAGCTGACATGCTGTGTCTGCTGCTTCTGCTCTGCTTTGTTTGTGTGCTCCAACCAGGGGCAAGTGGGCCATCACCAGCAATGACCCCATGTTCCAGGGCACAGGCAATCCCGACACGGGTGAGGCACGGGCCACGTCTGGGTCAAGATGGGGCCCTTGCGTCAGCACAGCTGTCACTGGAGGGGAAGCAGATGGGAAGCAGTGGAGGGAAGGCAGTGGAGGAGTGCACTGGAGGGGAGCAGTGAGCAGTGGAGGACAAGCAGTGAGCAGTGGAGGAGGGCGAGAGTGAGCAGTGGAGGGCAAGTAGCCTTTTGCCCAAGGTTTCCCAGCGTAGCGGTAGAGTTCGTGACTGAAGCGCCTGCTCCGCCGAGTCCTCGCTGAGCAACCGCTGAGCGAGCTGAGGAGCCCCACCAGGTCACCCTGCTACAGTGTGACAGCCCTGCCCGTGCCCTGCTGAGTAAACGAGCAACCATTGAGCAAGCACCAGGTCACCAGATCAACCCGCTACAGTGTGACGGCTCTGCCCGTGCCCTGTGGCCCCTCTCTCTCAGGCGACGACTACGGCCCCGCGCCCGACCTGGACCACCTCAACCCGGACCTGCGCGCCGCCCTCAAGGACTGGATGCTCTGGCTGCAGACGGACATTGGCTTCAGGGGCTGGCGCCTGGACTTTGCACGAGGGTGCGTGCGCCCCTCCCTCTCTACCTCATGAGCAGCATCTCACAGCGGCTCTTGGGGAGGGGGCGTGCCAGTGAGCAGCAGCCTGCCAGACAAGCCTGTGCACCTAGTCTCAGGAGGGTTAAGGCAGGCTCCTTCGGGATGTGTTGCTGCCTGCGTGAGCAGATGCCCGCGCGCTGCCCGACGCACAGAGGACGAGCGGGCGTCGGTGCCCTATGCAGCTGTGGTGTACGCACTGTGTGTGCGTGCAGGTACGGGGCCCAGTTTGTGAACGAGTACATCAGCGCCACCACCACGGCGGAGGAGCTCAACGTGGGAGAGTACTGGGTGAGCGCGTTGTGTTTGGGCGCCTTGAGGCCTTTTGGGGGCGCTCATGATGTGTCCTGGCTGAGCGCTTTGGTTCGGGCGCCCTGAGGCCTTTTGGGGGCGCCCTGAGGCCCACACAGGTAGCCGCGCCCCAACCGGCCTCAGGGCGCCCCCAAGTGGCGCTCATGATGCGCTGGCTCATCGGTACCAAGTGCTGCAGAGCATGGCCAGTCTCCGCGTCCCCGACACCTGCAGCGTCCCTAGGGCTGCAGGCGCTCCCCCTACGTTGGGAGAGAACGGACTCTTGTGCCCGCTTGCTCTACGCGCATGTGTGTGTGAACCCGCGCCCACTGTGCCTCCTCAGCTGCTGCTGTGCCCGCCCGCAGACTGACCTGCGGTGGGAGGGCAGGCTCACCTTGTGGTCACCTGGTGTGCGATCAGCCCTGCAAGTATGAGGGGTTGCTAATCATTCGATTGTGTACAAACCGTGCCCACACACCGCCCTCAAGTGGGAGGGCAGGCTCACCTGGTGTGCAATAAGCCCTAAGCCCTGTAAGGGGTTGCCAATCATTCGATTATATACAACCTGTGCCCACAGACCGCCCTCAAGTGGGAGGGCAGGCTCACCTAGTGTGCGATAAGCCCTATAAGGGGTTGCTAATCATTCGATTGTACAACCCCCGCCCGCCCGCAGACCGACCTCAAGTGGGAGGGCAGCAACCTGGCCACTGGCCAGGACGAGGCGCGACAGCGGCTGGTCAACTGGGTCAACGCCAACGGCAAGACGTGTACCGCCTTTGACTTCCCCACCAAGGGCATCCTGCAGGAGGCGGTTAAGAAGACCGAGTACTGGCGCCTCAAGGACGGACAGGTGAGAGAATGGCCGGCTTGCATGCGTGATACACGACTGCACCCAGAGCGGCTGGGACGCTGCCCTTCCCGGCCTGGACCTGCTCTCAACCTTCACACAAGCTTGTGCTACGCAAACTTCACACCGTTGTGGGGCGTGGAAAAAGTGCCTTGCCTTCACCCCTGCTTCTGTCTGCTGTGCGTTCGCACGTCCTGGCGTGCGTGCGTGCAGGGCAAGGCGCCTGGCCTCATTGGGTGGCTCCCCTCACGCGCCGTCACGTTTGTGGACAACCACGACACGGGCAGCACGCAGCAGCACTGGCCCTTCCCCGCCGACCACGTGGCGCAGGGCTACGCATACATCCTCACCCACCCAGGTACGGCCCTGGTGGCCCTCGTCTGGCGGTGTGGTGTCGAGTGTGTGTGCGTGTCGAGCTTTACATCTGGCGCGGCCATCTCTGGCAAGCAGATGAGCATGGATAATCTCCAGCACGCACAGAAACCTGGGCTACCCCCAGTGCGACAGGAGGGCGCTGTGTGACAGGAGGTGCATCTGCTGCTGCTGTCTTCTTGCATCCGCCAGCTTTGGAGTGGGCTCGTGTATGCACGCCGCAGAGGAGCGGGCACGCTCTCTGCAGTGCATCTCTACCGCGTACCGTGTGCGCTTGCATGGCACGCCATGCCCATACAGCAAACGGTACCGACCAGGCAGCCAGCGAACGCAGACCATGTGCACCTGACATTGCATGCCTGCACCTAATTCACCCGCAATTCACCTGCAGGCATGCCCTGCCTGTTCTGGGACCACGTCACCACGTGGAGCAAGGAGGTGCGCGAGTCCATCAGCAAGCTGGTGGCGCTGCGCCGCCGCAACAACATCCTCTCGCGCAGCAAGCTCGACATTTTGGTGGCCGAGGCGGACCTCTACGTGGCGCGCATCGACGACAGGTGAGGAGCTGTTAGGAGCTTGGTGAACATGATGCGTCATCATCATCATCATTACGTGGCGTCCACGACAGGTGTCATGATGCTGCAGCCGACGCAAAAGATCGCCAGGCAGGACTCGCCAAGCAAAGTTTACGCCACTGCATGTTGCTTGTCTGAGGCTGCGCTCGCATGGCCGAGGCCATGAGGCGTATGCATGTTCATAACCACAGCATGTATCAGACGTCTGTGTGGGTGCGGCAATGCAGGGCGCATGCAGGCCACGTTGGATGTGCAAAGGTGCTGGGTCCAAGGCCTGAGCCCTACACCTTTAGGAGGAATGCTCCTAAACAGATGCAAATCATGTGTGCCTGCCTGCAGGGTGGTGATCAAGATGGGCCCGCGCGGCGACATGGGCAAGCACCTGCCCTCGGAGAAGCAGGGATGGAAGTTTGCGCTCTCGGGCAAGAATTGGGCAGGTGAGGAGGCCTTTGCTGTCGTCCCATGATGTGGTGTGCAGCACGCGTTGGTGCCGCGGCCGACAATGTTGGCCAAGAGCACGAAGAAACAAATGTGCCCCGTGCTTGCCCTGCATGGCTGCAGTGTGGGAGAAGACCGAGTGAAGCCTCCGGCCCGAGTGAAGCTATGGCGGCGGCGCACTTGTATGTGCAGAGGGGCCTGGGGATCTATGCCCAGGAGACCAGTTGTGTATGTGCGGTGGCAGCGCGTCACGTGTAAAGTGTGCTGTGTTAACTGTTTTTGTGTTGAGCTTACACCGCCTGGCCTCCGAGGCATGTATCTTTTTTGGCGTGGGCAGGGCCCTGCAGGCTGATGGTGGTCTGTGCGAAGGAATTGGCGCGCTGCGTTTGGCTGCGGGAGCTTGCGATGATAATGATCTGCCGACTGGGGCAGCGCTGTCGCCCTGCGGGTGGCCGGCACAGCTGAGGATGTGCTCTCCAAATTGCAGCCACTCAGGCACTCAGGCGGCCTGTGCTCTTTTGCTCCCCTTGGCTCCTTCATTCCTTGGCCACACGTCTTGCGGCTCTCCCGGCCACGGTCCGCCACAGCTGCTACCAGTTGCGATGTTTTGGGGGGAGTGCGTGCCACCCCGTGCGCCAGGGGAGCGACTCACACTGCCACAGCTTTCTACCCGGTGCTCTGCTGTTTCACACGCGCCTTTTGGGGTTTCTTTTTGCTACGATTGTAATTGTTGCTCGGAACGTGGGGCGCGGCTCCCACTGCAGCTCTCAATGCGTCCTGGGGCGCCGTGCGCAACCCGCACGCAGCCAGTGTGGAAGCAGTGTGGCAGCAATGGCCGGCCTTCACGTTCACTTCCTGTTCTCTTGGGAATCCATGGCCGCGAGTCATCAGATGCGTTGGCAGCGCCACCCCTGGACTTCGCCCGGCCTGGGCATCGGCGTACAAGAAGGGCAACAGTGTAGGGAGAATTGCAGCAAGGTTCCACTAGGGGCCATTCCTGCACGAAGGAGCCCATCTCACTTTCGTGTGACATGTTGACCACCGTCAAAGCTCGGCAGTCTCGCGCGGACAATCAAGCGTCAAGTGCAGCGATGGCGCGCATGGAGCTCACACCTGTAGGCAGCTGGAGGCTCGCAGCGGCGCTCGCAGTGGCCGCGTGCGTTCTTGGCAGCGCGCAAGCTGGCGGCCCAGGCCTCGCTTCGTGGTGCAACACGAACGGACACGGCACGAGCCTGTCGTGTAGCGTCAATACCAATTGCCAGGCACGCTGGGGTGATTCTGGTCTGCGGCCGCACGGCATGTCAAGATGGCGGGCTGCAAGCGCTTGCACGCGACGTCCAGCAGCAATCGATGGGAGCAGTGATGAATTCATCGAGCCCGCGCTGTGCCTGCTCCATCGCGGCGCTCTTCGTGCCTTGCCGCCGCTTTGACTGCCGCACGTTCAACGGGTCGGCTCCGATGGCGATGCCTGCGCGCAGACGGGGGACCAGTGGTGGACCGACACCAACATATGCGTCCTGCCGGGCAGCGCGGCGTACCCATCCAGCAATATCTGCCAGGTTTGTGGTCCTCGACTTCGAGTACCTCGCAGCATCAGTAGCAGAACAGCAGCAGAGCAGCATCACAGCACAGCAATCAGCGCCATCGGCCATGAGCGCTGTTCAGAGCTCCCCACAGAGCTGCCGCTCCCGTGGGGAGGGTGCACCTCCTGCGCGCAAACGCTCTGCGCCAGCCCGCTTGCGGCCGCAGAGCAACACCCAGTACCCTGGCGGCGTCTTCACCCAGGCGCTCTATGACAGATTCAATAACCTGATGGGAAGGTGAGGAGACATCTTGTGGGGCGCCTACAGTGTGTGTGGATGCCGGCGATGGTGCCGACACTGGGGGGCACAAGGGAGTGGCAGGTTCTCCCATGAGGGCAGTGTGTGAGCAGTGGCGACGGGTCGCACCGCGCAGCTTGAACAGCTCACATGACGCTTGCGTACGTGGCGTGGCTCCTGGACCTCTGCAGGATGCTCTTGTGGAGGACGTTTGACGACAAGCTCCAGGTGAGCAGCTCAACGCGCCTGGGTGCCACCGGTGCTGCACCGAGCCTGTACCTGCGCGCAAAGGGGCTGCGCACGAACTCGTGCTCAGATGTCGCAATACGACACGACGCGCTCTGTTTGCTGGCCCTTGCGAGTGCCTGCACAGGTGACGTTTGCCATGGACGGCCTCCCTCAGTGGCAGCCCACGCTGTACCGTGACATCCCCAACGGAGCCTTCAACCTGGTGCGCTGACACTGCCACACCACATCCGCAGCAGCCCCTTGCAGCCCAATTTCTGGGACACAAGAGAGCACGGCTGAGTACCACATCCGCAGCAGCCCCTTGCAGCCCCAAAGCCAGTGGCTGAGATGCAAGAGAGCGCGGCTCAGCCTGGGCATCACTCGGCTCACGGGCGGTGCTGTGGGCGTGTGTGCACTGCAGGCGGTGTGGGACCTGTGGCCCAACAACGCCCAGGTGAGCCAGCAGTGAAAAGGCCCTTACGCTCTGCGCTGGCCGTGGGCGTGGGAAGGGCGGGCCAGCGCACGACGACACCCCTTGTCACTGAGCACGCTGCACGCCTTGGAGGCCTGCGCTGCCACTGAGCATGCGCTGTGCGCCGTGCGACCGCGCCGTCACTGACTGCGTCACAAGCTTTGCCTTCGCTCGCTGTACGCAGGCCGTGTACAACAACAACCTGATGCCCAAGTTCACGCCCTTCACCTGCTTCAGCTTCTCCATCAACCTCAAGCAGGTGAGGAGGGCTCTATAATTGGTGCTCTGGCGACTGCGCGTGTTTCCCTCTCACCGCACCTCCGTCCACCCCTCGCTCACCAGTACTGGAGCAAGCGCACGAGGCGCCAGACTGCAGTGCAGCCCACGGGCAACGCCACAGCCGTGCACACCTTGACGCACCAGCACACCGCATCATCATCATCGCCATCATTGCATGGTGTTCGCGGCAGGTGCTGTGGTGCTGCAGGACAGTAGGATTCACGCGCCAACGTTGGACCAAGAGCTTATTGGCAGCATGCTGCCCAGGGTTCGGATACAAACAAGTGTATGCCTGCCCGCGTGCACGGGCGCGTGTGCTCACCACCTGTGTGCACAGGTGGCGCTCAAGACCAACCAGCAGGGCGTGCTGTACTTCAACGACGCCGTGCCGCTCACCGCCCTGCTGGAGGAGTCGGGCACCATTGACGGTGAGCAGTGAGCACGGGCGCCGCGTGGGAGAGCGCAATCTGCACGGCACCTGCCATGCGCACCAGGCAGCGCACCAGACAGCTGCTCGTCACGACAGAGCAATCTGCACGACACCTGCCATGCGCACCAGGCAGCAGTTCGTCACGACAGAGCAATCCGCACAGCAGGGCACCAGACAGCTGCTCGTCACGTGTGCTTGTTCGCGGCTTTGCTGCCTGACCTGGTCTTGCCTCCTGGCTGGACACAGTGTTGGGCACGGGATTTCTGTCACCACTGGTGGGTGACGCGGTGTGGGTTGGTTGCTTGTGCAGGCGCCACGTTCCTGAGCACCTGGAAGTCCCTCCCCCCTGAGACGCAGCAGCGGCTGCCCAACACCACCGTCACGTCCATGGAGGCGGCCAAGGCCAAGCTGCAGGCAGCGTCACTATTCGTGCTGGCGCACCGCCCGGTGAGTAGCCTGGGTCGCTGTGCTGTGCTGTGCCACGCTGTGCTGTGCTGTGGCACGTGCCGTGCCACGGCTGGAGCTGTTGTGTGGCAAGCTGGTGGCTTAGGAGGTAACCTGCTGCCCTGGCTCAGAACGGCAGACAGCTGTGGCTGACGCGTGGCCTGCCCGGTTTTCTTTGGGTGCGTGCAGGTGCCCGGGTCGTCTCAGGAAGCGCTCTACGTGACGGGCCGCGTGACGGGCCCCGCCGGAGCCCAGATCATGATCGAGCTGCGCGTGGTGCCGGGGCAGCAGGGCGTCGACGCGTCGTTCAAGAGCGAACGCACCGACCTGGCGCCGCTGGTCTTCGACGCCGTGGCGGCGGTGCTGGCGTGACCGCCGCACGCTTCGGAGCCTTGCGCGTGAGGCAGGGAAGCGTCAGGAACAGCTGCTTGAAGCGAACGAAGGACGGATGCAGTATTTCTTCTTGCATGGCTCGAGAGTGCTCCCGCACGAGGCGCGCAACCGTGACCTTGCAACGATTGGAAGGGGAAGTTGTTCGTCAAGTGCCAGACCCTTTAGCGCCTCCCACAGCGCCGGCGCGCACTCCAACACCTCGACCCCGCACCCGGCACCGCCGGCTGCGAGCGCAGCGCCCCTGCAGCACGTGTCCGTCACCCAGACGCGCTCGAAGGCGTCGCCCAGCGCCTGGCAAGCGCGGAGTGCCGCCGCGTGCACCTCGTCCGCCGATGCCTCCGGCTCACCGGCCGCCTCGTGCAGGCAGCAGTGCGCGGCGAAGGCCCAGGTGCGCACACTCTGGGGCGCCACACCCAGGCTGGCGGTGAGGGACAGCACGGCCTCGCGAGCCGCTAGCAGAGTGCGACCTGCGCACCGCACGCGTCGGAGGCACCGCGGCGCACCGGCACAGGGACAGATTTGTCATCACAGTGGATCACAGTCGTCAGAGCAGGAGCGAGCTCACTGAACGCGCACCTGTTCGCACGATGTCGTCCACGAACACTGCATGGACGTGGCAACCAGCGCCGCCGTGGCCAGTCCCCACCGGCAAGGCGCCCAGCACATCGGTGCCCGGCGGCCTCACCCGCGCTGACACCGCCCCCTCCGACGCCCTCCCCTCTGGCCCACCACCGTGGTGGTGCTTGTCGCACACCAGCACGGGCAGGCCCCAGGCCCGCACCGCAGGACCAAAACGCCGCTCCGCACCAGCATCTGGCAGGCACACCACCACCACCACCCTTGCGCTGGGCTGCGCCACCGCCGCCGGCCAGTCGAGGAGCTCGTCACCTTCGCTGCCCGCCGGCGCCGCTGCCACGTCCGGGACAGAGGAAGTTCCTGGGCGCGCTGGAACTGCAGTGCCGCAGCGTGCAGCTGGCGGGTGTCCGGCCAGCTGCGAGAGTCGTGGCCTGAGCAGCGTGTCCAGCAGCGAGACGGTGAGGGGCGCGAGGGTGTCGGCGAACCACAGGCGGAGGTCCTGGTCGTGCACGTCGACCAGCAGCGCCTGGGTGGGGCCGCCGGCGCAGGGCGGCACGGCGCTCAGGAGGCGCGCCAGGGACGCAGAGGTGGACACCTGTACATGTGCAAGCGCAACCACACCTGTGCATGTACGGCGAGGGGACGCACATCTGCGAGGTGTGTTGATATTTGCATCTGTTTAGGCGCCTCGGTGGGGCCGGAGCCAACATTGGTAGTGCTCGAGCAGAGTACGAGGAAATATGATGGTTACCGAGTGATGGTCACCCAACGTGCCCTGTGCCCTCGCACCACGCACCTGCCCCTCCTGCCTGACCAGCTTGCTGATGCCCGTTGCGAAGAAGGGCACCAGCAGTGTGAGCGCGCCGCCGGGGGCACGCAGCACCTTGGCCAGCGCAAACGCCAGAGACAGGCCGCGGAACACCAGCGCTGCGTGCGGGTGGGGACGCGTGTAGTGTGCCAAATGCATCCTGCTGCTCAGCTGTAATGCTGGCCAGGAGGGCGGTGTGCCGGGGCCCCTCGAACGCCGTGTGCTCACCTGGCGCCTCCACGCGCAGTATCAACACCACATGCTCGTGGCGCAGGCTGTCCACGTCCTGCAGCAGAGTGCATGAAGGCACCCATCGTCGTTCAAGGACGCCCCACGGCCGTCCCAGTGCACGTTGTGGGCCGCTCCATCACCTGCAGGCTCAGCGAGGGTCCCAACGGTCCCGCGTCTTGCCCAGGCTCCTGGCACACGCGGCCCAGCTGCACGGACACGCCAGGGCTCCTGCTGCCGACCTCGACGAGCTGCTCAGCGAGCAGCTGCGACTCGGCGCTCGATGGGATGATTACCATCGAGGCAGGGACCGCGCGCAGCGACCGGAACGGGGGGCCACGCGGCGGGGCGAGCTACTGGTTGCGCGAATCGACAAGCTGCCAGCGTTGCGCGACTGCTGTGGAGAGTGGAGCCTTTGTGAGTCGAGGAGGTGTCCATTTACATCCGGGTGAAGAATGGCAAGTGCACGCAGGCGGTGTGTTCAATGCTTGATGAAGTGTGCTGATCTAATGCATGTGGGTGCGCACGGGCATTTTGGCCATGCCGTAAAGCTGCTGCATGACGGCGTACACCGTCTTGTTCCGGTCGTACCTGCACGTGCAGCAAGCACGACCAGTGGTTTGAGCTTGCAGGAACGCAGCCAGTCAGTGACTTGGAGTACGACCAACGCACACAAGCGCCCTCCTCCAGGTTTGGGCCCACTCTGGCGGGACCCAACAGAGCACAGAGCACAACAACAGCGCCTCTGCCCCCCTCCCACATACAACAGCTCACTTGTGGATGTAGACGGGGTGCAGGTTCCATGCCTCCCTGTGCACCGAGATGACGCCAAACCTGTCCACCTGGATGGGCATGGCCACCGAGGCCGTGTAGAGCCACGAGTGCCCGTTGAAGAGCTCCATGGCGCCAAACCGCAGCGCGCTGCGCTTGCCGCCCACCACGTGCAGCAGCCAGTTGTGCGGGCCCTGGTCGGCGATGAGCACGCACTTGCTCGACGCGTCCTTCATCACGACCTGCGCCAAGCGCAGCACGCATGCACGTGTGCGAAACGGGAGGGCACATAAGGTGTGGCGATCGTCTGTGACGGCTGCAGCATCATGACACCTGTCGTGAACGCCATACAATGATGACGACGAGACACCAGATGGGCCCAAGCACGCACACACGCACGCACGCATCAAACGGGTAGCCGCAGCCCGGCCAGCAACTGCACACCCGCTCCTCTGCACCACCCTGACACCTTCTCCCCTTGCCATCCCCCCTGAGCCCCTTGTGTGTGCACGCCCCCACCAAGTAGCAGCTCCAGTGTCCCTGCCCGCTCCCTTCCACCCTCCACCTCCGTAGCCCCGCACCGCAACAGGTGCTGCCCTTTCCCCACGCACCATCCTCGCCCTCACCTCCATGAGCATACGGAAGTACTCGAGCACCGCTGCCCCGCTGCCCAGCATGGCCCCGGCGCACGTGAGCGGCCGGTTGAGCACGTGCTCCACCAGCTCCTTGGGTTGGAGCCCGTCAAAGCACTTTTTCATCATGTCGCGGTCCCACGGCTCGTCCTTGATCAGCAGGGGCTGCGGCCGCCCCCCGGGGCCCACCTGGTTCTCTGCACGTTGTAAGGGTGCACAAGTAGAAGGAGGTGCAGGAGTGGAGAAATACACGAGTTGGAAGAGGTGCGAGAGTGGGGAGTGATGCCCGAGTTATACGTGGTGCACGAGTGGGAAGAGATGCACGAATGGGTGTGGGAGAGTGGGCGCGGGGGACGGCGAGTGCGGAGCACGCAGGGCCGGCCAGAGGTGGAGCCCCCAGGCACACTGGCACTTGAAGCCCTGGATGCTGCGCTAGGTGCGCCAGCTGCTGCCCCATGTCGCGCTGCTACGGAGACGGCTGGCTGCTGACGCACGATTACTCATCCATGTTCACCGGGCGCCACACGCGATGTGCCGCCTGCCACCGCCCATCGTCCTGCCCCCGCCCCCGTGCACGCCACATGCCCTGAATGACCCTCACCCATCGAGAAGATGGTCATGTTCTGCGCCACTGCATGCGCCGCCAGCGGGTGCATCCACACGTTGCCCAGCGCCAGCGCGTCGCGCGAGTCCGACACCACCAGGCCCTTTGGCAGCGCCTTGCGCCGGCTGCACTCCTCCAGGAACTCCAAAAAGCCCCACATGCGCCAGGACCACCACGGCATGGTGGCGAACTTTTTGATGAGCACCACGTGCACGCGCGGCGGCAGGTGCAGCCGCTTGTAGATGCCGGCGTTGTCCGTCATGAGCACCACGTGCGTGGCGGGCGAGTGCATGCGCCAGGAGCGCACAAAGGCAATGACGTTGTCTGCGCTGGGGAAGCAGGCCAAGGTGAGCACCATGTGCTGGTGCGGGCGGCTGGCGCAGGCCTCGCCCATGGCCGTCACGTTGTCAAAGAGCTGCTCGGCGGTGGGGATGGGGCCGTCGTAGCCGCGGATGGGAGCTGGAGCGCCGCTGGATGGCTGTAGACTGAGGAGGCCTGCGCGCAGTGGCAGGTGGCACACCCGGGCGCGTTCAAGCAAGTTGGCGCCCGCGAGGCGAGGCACGCACCCTCCCCCACACGCTGTTGGCTGGCACATTGGCCACCGTCACAGATAGGATGGACGCGCAATGCTGTTGGTGCGCTGTGCTCCTTCCCTGCTTTCCCGCACCTGCGAGCAAGGCCAGCAGGAGCATCCACCATCGCCGAGCTGCTGGACGCGGCCGTTGTGGCACTGCAGCTGCTCGCCGTCGGCCCGCTAATCGAAAGGTGCTGGTGCGCGCTGCAGCTGCTCGCTGGCTCGGGTCGTGCATCCAGCCCGATGGGAAGTGTGCGATGGCCAGAGCTCGGCTCAAGGGGAGGTGTTGGTGTTGCTGTGATGCTGTGTTGCTGTCCTGCTTGCCAGTGGGACTGCGGCAAGTGGTGCTTTCATGCTAGGAGGTGGACGCGTGGCGGACCAACACGGTGGCCCAGAGAACAGAAGCAGCAGCAGCTGGTTGCCTCAGAGGCTGTGGAGTGCCAGTGCTGTGGTGCTCCAGACATAGCTGCCGCCGGACGCGCGGGTGGCGGATGGCACGCCAACCTTTTGGGGGACCTGCAGCACCAGCCATTGGCTGCAATGATGGCATCTGCTCATCCTTGTCATGCGGCTCACTCGCTGGATCGAGGTGCCTAAATCTGAAAAGTCAACGCGGAGGAAAAGTCAAACACGAATCGAGCAACACACAACACACAACACACGAGAGCAGGGGGACCTCAATTAAAAAATTGAGGCGGTGCGATGCGGTGGAGCTCCTGCTGGGCCCCTCCTGGGGAGCCCGTTGAGGAGCCGCCCCAGCCTCGCCTCCCCAGCGTGCGCAGCAACAAGAAGGTCGCACCAGAGGCTTCAGTGAGCTCCTACGTCTCCGCATCGTGGACCGGCCGTGGGCGGGGGGCCTCCCAAGGAGACTTTCAGGCCACGCTCTCGTGCACCAGTCCAGCGGCAGCGCGCCCGTGGAGCTGGGCGCATTGCTCGCACAAGCGAAGCAGCGGGCGTGGCGCGTGGCCGTGCTGACGACTGGCTCGACCTTCAATCCTCTCGGGGCGGGGCAGGCGCAGGCCATCGGATGGGAAGTGCGGCATCTGCACCCGGCCCTGCACTCGCGCGCGGCGGCGCCCAACGACGAGGCGCAGCAGGTGAGCGGGCAGGTTAGCGCTCCTTCGTGTGGTCGAGCCGCTCTCGCTCTCGTTGTGCGCCCCACCCGACGAGTGCGACTCGTGCCCGTACCGGATCGGCGTGCCATCCATCACGCACGCAGGGAGCGGCTTACCTGGATCTGCTGCGCCTGGCGACCAAGCACGCGGGCTTCTTCCTTGACGCGCTGGCGTCGCCTGGGGCCGGCGGCGAGGGATCCACGCTGGCGGTGGGCGGCACCATGGCGGTGTGCCTGCCAGCGCTGGGCGTCGACGTGCGCATCACCCCGCTGACGGTGCAGCAGGCAAGTGTGGCACGCACATTGGCAAGCGCTGCGACGAGTGCATGACATCACCTCAGAGCCAGAGCAGGTGCTGGTGTGGCCGCTGCTTGGTGCTGCTGTGCAGTGTGGGCGCCCACTCCAAGTGCTGCTGGTGGAGCACGCCGGCACCGCAGGCGCAGCATCGCATGCTGCCAGCACGGAGCCGCAGCCCTCGCCATTCGGCAAGCCAGGCAATGGCAGCCCCGTCCCGCCCTCCACTCCCGACACTCCACTCACGACACTCCCCACACCTCAGGACGCAAATCAGCTGGCCCTGGCCCAGATGATGCTGTCCGCGTCAGACGCCGTCATCACCGTGTGCGACCTGCAGGGCCGTGTGCTCAAGCAGAATGCAGCCAGCGTGGCGTATGCTGGCGATCAGGCGCCGAGCCAGGGCACCTCGGAGCGCTTCAACTACCTGCGGCGCCTGCTGCAGCGCGAGCCAGAGGAGGTGCTGGAGGACCTGTTGGAGGAGGCAGCCATGGGCAACGCCTGGCAGATGGTTGTGACTGTGCCAGCAACGCTGGTGGCCTCGATGGCCGTCGCCAAGCCGCAGGACGCGCTGCAAAAGGTGAGCACCACCACACGCTTTGAGCATGCAGGGCGTGCGCTGCCATACCAGCCACGCACCACGCTTCTAGTCCAGGCATGCAGGACTGCACACCGGCTCTCCAGCTCCTCCTGATCTGCCTGATTGCGTGTGTGCGCCGCCTGCAGGCGCCCAGCGTCTTGTCGCCGCGCAGGAGCCAGCCGATCAGTCCAGCCCCTCCTACACCACCGGCCGAACGGGCGCCATCGTCGTTCCGTCGCTCAACAGAGGACGCCCGGGCTCGCCGCGCCAGTGCGATCGAGCAGCCTTCCCGGGCGGGTTCGGAGGAGTGGTCGGAATGCCAAGGGCGCGCCGCCGTCCGTCCAGTCCTTCGCAACCCGTCAGTGATGCGGCCAGACTCGCCCAGCGTGCGCGTCGCGAACTACAAGACTTCGTTCGACCCCGCCAGCGCTGGGGGCCAGGTCGGGGCGCAACAGCCGCTGTCGCCGGACCGTACGCCTATCATCCGGCAGGCCAGCGTCAACAATCTCCGAGCCGGCGGCAGCAGGCACTCTGTGCGCGCGCAGTCTTCGCGCATCGGCCTGCTAATGAACCGGCTGGACTCGACGAGCCTCACATCCCATTCCGGAGCCGCAGCGTGCGTCACGTCCAGCACGCTCGACTCGCCGTCGCAACGGCCGTTGGTGGCTCACGCCGGATCGACCAGCTTCTCGCGAGCTGTTTCCATGCATGAGGAGCAGCCCTACAGGGCGCAGAGCCCGTCAGGCGGGGCTAGGCCGGTCAGGCAGCATGACATCAAGGTCACGCCTGTGACGCGGGGAGACAACACGCTGCTGGTGGTGGTGCAGCTGGACGTGACCGAGAGGTTCGAGTTCGAGCAGCGCCTGGCTGGGGTGAGTGGCGCTGCAACGGTCTGGCGTGCTGATAGACCGGTGGAGGTGTGGGCCTCAATGAGGTGCTTGAGGTGCTTGCTGTGCTGTGCTGTGCCGTGCAGGTCTCAGACGCATGCGTGATGCTCCTGGACGCCATCTTCCCTCGCCATGGTACGCACGGCAGGCTTGCAGCTGTGCACTCATCTGCATGTATGCAAGGCCCAAACTCACGTTTGCCACACATGTGGTGTTCTTGTGTTCGCGTAGTGGTGGAGCACCTTGTGGCCAACAACCAGCAGACGGCAGGCGGTACGCCTGCGGATGGAGACAGTGGCGGGCTGGTGCGGCAACGCAGCGTCGGTATGGACGCAGCTCTTGAGCGCCTGGCCACCAAGCACGACAGCGTCACGCTCTTCTTCTGCGACATTGTCGGTGCGTGCAGTCACGGTGGTGGGGTGCTGTGCGTGTGTAGCATGCAAATGGAGCTGCCACACCACAACCAAGGCATCAGGGATCAGCAGCGACCGAGTCTTGGCAATCAGCAGGCCAGAGCTGCAGCCGAGGCAAAGCAGCACCTGCATCCTGAAACCTGCCACTCACTACGTCCTCGCCACGCTCTTGCCACCGCTACCCCAGGCTTCACGACCATGAGCAAGGCCGTGCAGCCGTCTGAGGTGATGCAGTTTCTCAACACGCTCTACTCCAACTATGACAACCTGGCCGACAAGCACGCGCTGTACAAGGTGGAGACGGTGGGAGGTGAGCACAACCATCAAATGCACATGTGGTCTTGGGTGCCGCTGTCCAGTTTTGACGTCAGGCGGCAAGACCACGCAAAGCATGCTGCCATGCCACTGTGCAGACTGCTACGTTTGCGCCGGCGGCCTGGTGTCTCTGGATGAGGAGGGCAAGTGGAACATCGTGCCCAATGAGGAGGACCCCGACAGGCGGCAGGCGGCAGCGTGCAAGCACGCAGTGGCTGTCTTCCAGTTCGCCCAGGCAGTGCTGGCCATGGTGCGTGCACACAGGCCACCGTCGCATACTATCGTTGCATGACAGTGTAGGTGCTGCTTCTCCGACAATTCTGACGAGCTGTGACCACCTCGCACATCCTGCAGGCTGCCACCGTCACCATGCCGAACGGCGAGCCCCTGCGGCTGCGTGTGGGCGTCCACTCTGGACCCATCAGCTCGGGCGTGGTCGGACACCGCATGCCCAAGTTCTGTGAGTGGGCCCATGCCGTGCCTCTGCTTTGTGACCAAGTATATCTTGGCTGTGCTGAGTCAAGAGCACGATTTTTCACTTCTGACCTGCTCACACACGCAGGCCTGTTTGGCGACAGCATCAACACCACGAGCCGCATGGAGACCACGGCCGTGCCCGGCTCCATCCACCTGTCCCAGGCCACCTACGACCTGCTGCGCTCAGCAGGCCAGCACGAGCAGCTTGAGTGCACGGGCGGACTGGAGGTCAAGGGCAAGGGATGGATGGTGAGCGCGGAGTTATGTCCAAGGGAGAGTGATGCTGTTTCACGGGCTGGCACCGGCACCGGCTCTTGGGATGGTGCGCTAACTTTGTCAATGTTGACCTGTTGCCGTGCCTGCAGCTGACGTACCGTTGGAGGCTGGACGAGCTGCTCGCTTCAGGGTGCTTTGACCCTGCTGTCCTGCCAGGCGGCGTGTATGAGGGTGACAAGCGCCGCAACGTGGGCAGCGTCACGGCCATCTTCTCCGCGCTCAAGGTAGAGGCCAAGGGTGCCCCCCGAGAGGGAAACAGGCGCGCGAGCATTGACGCCAGGTCTCGTGGGCAGGCGGGACGCAACCAGGTGCTACGGCTGTGAGCGAGTACTAGCCCAAGCTTGAATTGCGGGAAGGCTTGCTGGTGTTCGTCAAGGAGCTTCAATATACCTGATGTGTCTGTGGTTCAAAGCCTCGCCTTTCTGCCAAAGCGGCTATTCCTGTATCACTGTGTACTGTTCTGGCTCTAAAGGATTTCCGCTGGGTCTGCACTGCCACACGTGTGGATGGGCCGCTTGTTGAGCGGGCACAAAGGCGTTACGGGCGAGCGCCAAGCGTGCTTCCGGGCTAAGCACAAATGCACGCATGAGTCACCACAACTTGGCTTGACGAGAGCATGGTTTTGGGGGGGGGGCTCTGCCACGAGCCAAGGAGCAGCAACTTGCTCTCTCTGGCAAGAGAGTATGTCTGCGGGTTCAAAAGTGGGGTCAAGTTTGCGGCAGGTTCCCATGCAGCGTGCTCGTCATTTGGGGTCTTTCAGTGCCAGAGTCTATGACTGCCCCAAACTGATTCTCACTCTGTGCCCACGACAGTTATGCTTCCTGCGAGGTCTACACCCATGCCATTATACTTGGAACTATTAAGTAATCGAAACATACGTCTTTCCCCTCGCATGGCAGCCCTTGTGAGCCTCCCGACTGCCCACTTTGTGACTCTGGTGCGCCGTTTCGTGTGCTCCTGGTTCCCGGACTGTTGCCGAGGCGCCGGTGTGATACTGTAGCGCCAGGCTCAAGCTGTGCCTGTGGCTCTCAAGCTCATGCATGAGCCGTGTGGGAACGTTTGATCGCATTCATGACCATAATGCAGCATGCAGGCCCCGCAGATGCGTGCTGCTTGGCTGGCTTGGTCGCGAGAGAGAGAGGATCTAGTGGGTCTGCACCTTGGATGGCACCTCCTGGCTGGGTTTCTATGGTGTCAAGGCACTGCAATCGCGCCTCTGGCCAGATGTTTGGGCAGGTGCCGACGAGTGCATGCGTCAGCCTCTGCGATTGCTACGTGTGCCACAACACACATGCGCAGCAGGGAGTTGTGCGTACCAGCGAGCCTGCTGCGTTCGTCCTTACCGCCTAAACCTGCAGCAGTTTGCTCCCGTGGGGGCCCTGATGGCCCGGCAGGATGTCGTGGTACTGCTCCACGACAGCGGCCCGCGCGCGCACACCTCACGCGCATTGGCTCTCGTGGCCATCCACTTCCGCTCGCGCTTCCATCACCTGCACTTTGCCCACGCGCCAGATGCTAAAGTGTGGCTCGC
>QAXK01001921.1:0-17558 GCA_004335735.1 Chlorella sp. KRBP
AGCAGTATCGCCACAGTGGCGGCGAACAGCCTGTGTCTCACGTCTTTGACAGTGACCTGCCTGCTACGCCAAGCAGCCATGCCCGGCTGACAGCAACATGCAACGAAACGATACGAAACGCACCCTCCTTCCTGAGCGTGAGGCAAAAGGTGGTGCCGTCGAGCACGTCCTGGGGCACCGGCCCAAAGCGCGTGTACTTGATCTCGCTGTAGTTGGAGGGCCGGGAGTCTGCGGGTGTGGGCAAGAGGGCAGAGGGAGGAGGGCAGGCACGCACACGCAGTGTCGCTGGTGCCCCCTGCTGTTGCCAGCGCTGATCCGCCGTTTGCCATTGTGTGCATGCGGGCGCAACCTCAGCTGCCCATGCTACACGAGTCTGCAGGCGTGCGCCTCGTGCACAGCCTTGCCCCGCATCGCCCGCTGGCAAGGCCGTGAAGCACTCACCAATCGTGGGTGAGACGTTCTTGCTGAGCGCAGTGCTGTTGACCACCGTGAGCGGCGACGCTACAAACTGGCTCCGGCAGGTTGCGTCAAAGTAAAACTTGATCTTGGCGAAGCTGGTGTTGCAGCAGCGCGAGACAACGGTCTTTTTGTTCTGCCGGAAGACCTCTTCCTTGCAGGGCGCCGAGTTGTTGACGCGCACCAGGAAGCAGGTGCGCACCATGGGCGGGGGGCCTGGCACCTCGATTGACGGCCTGCAAGGGCATCAGAGGCGCAAGTGCTGTGCGTCCATGTCACTTGGTGCCAAGGTCAAAGTGGCGCGGCGCGGCGGCCCACACGTGTGGGCGGACTCACGAGAGCAGCCGCAGGGACCAGCGGGAGAAGTTGGCGTTGCGACGGCAGTTGTCGTAGAACGGGAACGCTGGCCCTGGATTGGCCTGAGCGTCCGCCAAGGTGCGGGGCTGCGTCGCTGCGGGCACCAGTGGGCGGCGTGGGGAACCCAAGGAGTAACAGGTGAGGCACCAATGGAGAACACTGACGGCTGCCCACACGTTGCTGCTGCGTTTGCCCGTGGTTCCCTGCTTGCGTGTGGGAGGTCCGCGCCTTTCAGCCAGAGTCCACACACGCGAGCACAACGCCCTGGCGCACCTATGGCCGCGAGCAGCACGAGGACCACGAGCGCCGCTGCAGCAGCGTCCACGCACTTGGCCGCCGCGCGCATTCTTGCTCGCTTGCAGGCGGGGAACAACTGCAACGATGTGTGGACGATCGGCTGCTGCGCGCTGGGCACGCCGAACGCTGTGCGAGGAGGCGAGTTCGTCGCGCAACGAGTGTGTGCGCCCCTGGCGGAGCCTGCGCGTTCCAATTGCACGAACAGGGAAAAAACGGTCCGATACGATATGATCAGAATCCCGATGCAGGGGATCCCTCAACCGGCGCGCTGTGCAGCTGCTGCGGCAACCGGCCTCCCTCTGCCTCCTCCCGCATCGCCTCCGCCTCGGCGTGCCACGTAAAGGCCCGCGCCACCCCACCTTCCCCCTCCGCCTGCACCTCTCCACCACCCTCCTCCACCACCCCACCAGCCTCCTCCAGCCGAGGCGATGGCAGCGCCGAGGCTGGCGGCGTGAAGATGACGCCCCCTGGCCCCAGCGCGTGGGCTGGACGGGGGATGAGGTCGATGAGGGAAGGCACACCGGGCGGAGGGGGCGTGAGCAGCCGGTCGGCGCCTGGGGCCACGTAGCGGCTGGAGAGGGGCCTGCGGGAGTCCAGCGGGTAGTACTGCCCCGCCTGGCGCTTGCCAAAGATCTGCGTGTGGGTGTGAGTGAGTGGGCGTGAGTATGTGAGGGAATTGTACTGGCCCGTCCCAAAGATCTGCGTGTGGGTGTGGGCGGTGATGATGGGTGGTTGCATCTGAGTGGGGCATTGCATCTGGGTGCGCCCCGAGAGCCAGAGGACGCAGGAAGGCCGAACCGTGCCATGCAAGCGTGCCCAGCAGGAAAGGGGAAGGCTGCACGTGAGCAGCCCATGGCACGTGCATCTGTGGGAGAGGGGCTTGCAATGGGAAGGGCAGCTTCGCATCTGTGGGGCATCCACACGCTGCAGACACCAAGTGCACAAACAGCTTGTGCACGCCTGTGCCTCTCACGTCTTTGACATTGACCTGCCTGCCATGCCAAGCAGCCACACCCGGCTGCCGGCAACATGCAACGAAACGAAACAAAACCTCCTGCTGCCTCCTTTCCACATCCCCACTCACCCTCTGTCGGATGGCCATGCGCGCATACACGCCCGCCGCCGGGCCCGCTTGCTGCTGCCCCTGACCCTGACCCAACACAATGCCGCCCCCCACACTACTCCACCCTCCCGCCCCACCCACCCGCCCGCCTCCACCTCCCCCTGGTAGCGCTGCAATCCCTCCCTCCGTCCCATGCACACCACCCGACACCGACGCAGCAGCCGTCCCCCCGCCGCCGCCGCCGCCACCGCCGCCGATGCTCCACGCCACATCCGCCCCGCTGCCGCCCCCGCCCAGAAACGCCGAGCACGACGCTGCATACCCTGCGGCATTTCCGCTCCCACCTCCTCCACCGCCGCCACCTCCCACCATCATGCCCCCTTGCCCCACACCTGCACCAGCATACCCCTGCCCCCCTCCCGCACCCCAGACGCCCCTCCAAGGTGCATAGCTCCCCCCTGCTGCACCCGCTCCTCCTCTTCCTCCGCCGCCGCTGCCACCAACAGCGCCCACCGCGCCGCCACCCGCACCCCTGCTCACCCCACCATACGACATCCCACCAGTCACGGCCGATCGCGTCGAGTAACCGCCTAACGAGGCGGCGCCCATGGATAGGGCTGGGGAGCCCATAGGGTCTGCATGGGCACGGAAACCGAAAGGCGACGACAGGCCTGCGGCTGCGGCGGTGCAGCTGCCGTGTTGCTGGCTGTGTGGGGCTGGGGAGGTGGGGCAAGGCAGCGTCATCGGCCACACACTGTGAGGTGCGGCGCCATTGCCATTGCCATTGCCGCCGGCACTACCAGCAGCGCTTGTTCCGCTCGGGTGCATGGAGGCGCGGGCGTGGTGGCGAGGTGGGGTGGACGCAGACCCTAGGATAGGGCTTGGCAGCATGGTGGGGCCTACGCCCTCGCTGCCACCCCCGCCGTGCTGCAGCTGGAAGGGCGATGATGGGGCGGTGGTTGCGCCGCCGCCGCGTTGGCCGATGCTGCTGCTTGTGCCTGCGGTGCCTGGTGGAGAAGGTGCCGCCGTGGCCATGTTTAGGGCTTGCAGGCCATCATGGGCGGCGACGAGGGTTTGCGGTGACCGGCGCCAGGAGGTGGTGGTGGTGGCGCCGGTGGAGGCGGGAGGGGAGGGAGTGACGGCGCTGGTGATGCTGCTGCTGGTGTGAGGTGCAACAGGGGAGTAGGGGGAGTAGCTGTGTGGTGGTGGGGTGGTGGCAGCGCTTTGGGAGGTGGGCGGTGTGGGGGCGAAGGAGGCTGCCCTTGCGGCCGCTACAGCCGCTGCTACGGCCTCTGCGGCTTGCCGGTAGTAGGGCGACGTGCGGTCAACGGGGGTGGTGCAGGGGCGGGGGAGTTGCGTCGAGGGCGGGTTAGGGCTTTGGGTAGGGTTTGGCTGGGCCGGGCTGGGCTTCTGGTGGGGTGCGGGAATGGTGGAAGGAGATGCGTGGGGCTGTGGCTGTGCTGCAGCGGGCGTGGAGTTGGCGATTGTTGTGGGTAGTAGGGCGTGGGGTGGTGAGGTGCTTGCTGCGGCCATTCCACCTAGCCCTGCTGTGCTGACCTGCGCACTCCGTCCCTTTTCTAGCCCCACCGCTGACGCTCCACTCGCCCTGCCTGACATTGCTGCCACCGGCGCCGCCGCCGGCGCTGCGACCAGCAGCAGCTGCGGTACACGCTGCTGCTGCTGCTGGTGCCCTGCTGCGCCCTCCCCACCTTCACTCCGACCTTCTCCATCACCGCCACAAGGGAGAGCCTGCTGCTGTTCACTGCCGCACGCAGCAGCACCGTCCATCCCTGCCCCCGCCGTCCCCGCTTCGGCCGCCCCCGCCGCCGCCACCATCACCGCCGCCGCAAGCGCGCCAGGAGACACCCTCCCTGCCGGCGGCATCAACCACTGCTGCTGCTCTGGAGGACTGCCCTCCCCGACACCCACCCCGCCCAGCACCCCACCACCACCACCCACACCCATGCCTGCCCCAAACGGAAACGCCGCTGCTCCGCCCACTCTTGTTCCCGGCCCTCCTCCTCCCGCTAGCGCTACCACAGGGAGTGCGGTGCGGGAAAAGCGGCCGGTGGCAGGCGGCGGAGGCGTGGAAGGCGTGCATGCAGGCGCGCCTAGCGGGCTCTGCGCCCACGGCATGCGCCCCACGCCACCCCCACCACCCCCCGCGGCGGCGGCAGCAGCGGTAGCGGGGGTGGTGACGCCAATAAGCGAGCCTGCTGTGCCCATGAGCGCGCCGGAAGAGGAGGCGGGGGAGGGGGCGGGCGTGGCGAACAGCTGCGGCATGCGGCGTAGGATCTTTGGACGTCCCATGGAGTCGAACTCGAGCGGCGTGGGTAGGCCTGACGTGGCGGGGCTGCTGTTGGTGGGGGAGCAGGCGCTGGCGAGGGCCAGGGCGGCGGCGCGGCCAAAGGGGGGCAGCTGGCGGCCCCGGGGGGGCGTTTCCCAGGTGGGGGGCGGGTTGGCTGCTGCTGTGGGGAGGGCGGTGGTGGTGGCGGGGGGGAGGTGGGCAAGGGAGGCAGTGGTGGGGAGGGAGGGGAGCCAGGTGACGGTGCCATTGGTGGTGTCGGTTGGCGGTTCGAGAGGCTCCTGTGTGGGCGGCGGGGCGTGCAGCAGCAGCGGGTGCAAGCGTTGAACGGCAGGCGTTGAAAGGACACGTTAACAGGCTGCCAAGGGCAGCGTGCTCACATGCTGTGCAGCGCTGTGAAAAGCAAGTAGTAGCAACTAGTTGTTGGCGCACCTCTCCCACGCCCGCCCAGGATGGCTCGGCAGACACAAACTCCCCAAAACCATCATCCTCGTCCCCTTCACCCCCACCCACTCCGTCCCCATGGCTGCCGCTCGCACCATCGCAGCCCCCCGCCGCCACCATGCCTGAACTGGACACTCCCGCCGCCATGCCTGAACTGGACACTCCCTGCGGCGGTAACGGCGGCGGCTGCTCATCTGCATCGGCCTCCGCAGTAGCAGCAGCAGGCGTGGGCCCTGCCTCCTCCTGGGCCTCCGAATTGAGCTGTGGCCGCTGCTGCTGCTGCGCCAGAGGGAGCGCAAGGGCCCCGACGGCAAAGCCGTCATGCAGCTGGAGCGCTGCAGGTGCCTCCGGTGCTTCTGCTTCTGCGGCGCGCTGCTGCAGCGCAGGCAGCGGTGCTGGCGTCTCTTCTGCGGCAACTGGTGGCTGCGCTGCTGGAGCGGGCGAGGGAAGGAAGTGCTGCTCGGCAGATGGCGGGCGAGCGGGCACCACAACAGCGTGCAGCTGGGCGGCTGCTTGCGTGGCGGGGAAGGGCTCGGGTGGGCTAGCAGGTGCAGCTGCCAAGGGCCGTTGTGCTCGCTGCCCCCCCGTGCTGCGCGTTGCTGGTGAGGGTGAGGCAGCTGCTGCGCTGCCGAGTGGCAGGCTAGGGCCTGGCTGCACGCCGCCGGGTGTGGCTGCTGTTGATGGCGTAGCAGCGTCCAAGGTGGCACTAGGAGGCGACTGCACGCGTTGCTGCTGATGCTGCTGCATTGCGGCAGCGGCAGCAGCGGCAGCGTGGTGTTGGGACAGCTGCCGTGCCAGCGCCGGCGACATTGGTGGCGGCGGGGGCAGAGGCATGCCGTTAGGGTTGCGTGGCGACGCTGGGAGGGGCTGGGAGAGGCGGGGAGAGGTGAAGGCGGGGGTGGGGGCAGGCGTGGAAGGCGTCGGCAGGCTTGGTGGTGAGGGTGGGTGGGGCGCCGCTGCCTGCTGGGCGGAGGAGGGCTGGGCTGGGCTGTCGAGGCTGACTGTGGACGCCAGCGGTGGCAGACCCACAGTGCTGTTGATGGGGCCTTGTGGGTGGTGCGGCTGCTGCCGCCATTGTTGTTGCTGCTGCTGCTGCTGCTGCTGGCTGGGTGTTGCTGCGCCTGGCTGGGCCGAGCTCAAGGCACCGCTGGGTGGCGGTGCAGGTGCAGCAGCAGCATGCGGCGCTGCTGACAACAAGCCTTGCAGCTGGGCAGGTGGTGTGGCGGCGGCGGCGGCAGCGGCGGCAGCAGTGCTGCCCGCTGTGCTGTGCTGTGGGCCTAGTGGCACTTGCTCCAACAGCTGGTTCCCGACGGCTGTGATGGTGGGCGGAGGCGCGGCACCGTCCGCTTGCGTCGTCGCAGCGCTGGCCACCAGCTCCATCATCAGGCCAGCCGTGCCGAGTGCCGCTGCCTCCGCCCCTGCAGAGCCAGGTTGCGCAGCATCAGCACGGTGCGGTGGTGGCGGCGGCGGCGACGACGCATCACCTTCTTCACCTTCGGTGCCGCCATCAGCCAGGGGTGCATGCATGGCGTGGCTGAGGCCAGGGGTGGGGTTGCCAGTGCTCGCCCCGTGCAGCAGCAGCAGCGGCGGCGACGACGACGACAGCGGCAGTAGCGGGTTGGACAAGCGGCGAGCGGTCACCCAGCTGCCCCCTCCCTGCCCCTCCGTCCCTTGGCTCGCATCTTGCTCGACCTCCTCCTCCTCCTCTGCCCCATTTTGGTCGCATGCGTCGCTGTCCAGGCGCGCGGCCTGGTGCGGCTTGTCCTGGTCTTGGGCTTCAAAGAGCGGGTTGTGTGACGCCTGCCAGACGCTCGCCCTCGACACCTCAACCACCACAGCGCCTGAAACGTCCACGTGAGTGCCGTTGAGGAGCAGCAGCGTGCTGGCCGAGTGGTGCTGCTGGTCCTGGTGCTGCTGCGGTTGCTGCGGCGGGGGCGATGGTGGCGGCCGTGATGAAAGAAGGCCGCTTGGCAGGGTGGGTGCGGGCGCTTGCGAGGAGCCTCCCAGTAGCGCGGTTGAGGTGGGAGGGGGTGACGAGGCCATGAGTTCGTCCTGTTGCTGGTGGGTAGGCAGCGTGTTGCTTGCTGCGAGGCCCTGTACGGTGCTGCTGCCTGCACGGCTGCTGCCGCCAAAGCCATCGCCGCCGCTGCTGCTGCCGCCGCTGCTCCCCAGGCCACCAGCGCCGCACGGCGCAGGGGCGGTGGGCGTGGGCGGGGCGTGTGTCGTCGAGGTGGAGGAGAGCAGCACTGCCAGGGCAGTTGGGGCCTGCTCCGCCGGCTGTGGCTGCTGCGGCGCGGCCTCCTGCCCCTCCGCCTGCTGCGCGCCCCCATCGGCAGGTGTGGGCGCGCACGGCTGAGAGTGGTGCGGATGGCTGGCTGCGGGGATTCGCTGCAGTGGCGCCTTGGTGGCTGCGGCTAGGTGTGCGTGGCTCAAGGTTGCTGCGATGTTGCCGTAGCTGGTGGGGCTGGCGGGGGCTGGCGGTAAGAGGGAGGGCGGCCTGGTTGGGACATGTCCTGAGTAGGCCCGGGGCGGTTGCGGCAGCAGCTCGGCAGTGGGTGACGATGGGGTGGAGGCGGACGTGGTAAGAGGAGGGAGTGCATGAGTGGAGGCAGGAGGACGAGAAGGTGGGATGGGGGCGGGCGCAGGGAAGAGGCAGCTGGGTCCGCTGCCGCCCTCCGCGCCCTGCTGCTGCTGCTGCCGTCGCCGCTGCTGCTGCAGCGGGGATGCGGGGGCGTGCAGGTGCGCGTGGGTGGGTGGGGGGTGCGCGTTCGTGCGGTGGGGTGAGGTGCTGGAGTGTGGCTTGTCGCGGGGCGAGGATATGTCTGTGGCGGCAGGCACGGCAACGAACGATCAAGAGCAGGGACACCCCACAGGAGGCAGCAGATGGGCATCAGGGCGGCGAGACTGCTTGAGCTGGGCGGGTGTGGCATTGCTGCCAGCGCAAGCGACGGTTGGCACACACGCACCTGGCATCGCATTGTTGCTGTCCGTGAACCTTGACGAGTTCAGCAGCCGCTTGGCGTACCACTGCTTGGCCTGCGCCGCCTGCGGCACGGTCTGCCCGGGCGGCGCGGCGCCTGCGGGGGACGACGTCTTGACGTCCGACTCGTCCTCCGGGCTGATGGGGCTGCAGGGAAGCACGAGCTGCTGCTCCGTGCGAGGCGTGGAGCACGCGCCGCTGGGATTCGCGGTGCCCTCGGCTTCTAGCACCAAGTCGGGCGTGGCGGGCGACCGCCGTCGCACGTCTGCGCCCAGAGCTGCTGCGCCATCGGACCACCAAGCTGTTGGCTGCGCGCCCTGCTTCGCTCTTCCCTGGTGGTGCGAGGAG
This sequence comes from Chlorella sp. KRBP, assembly GCA_004335735.1. Lineage (NCBI taxonomy): Eukaryota > Viridiplantae > Chlorophyta > Trebouxiophyceae > Chlorellales > Chlorellaceae > Chlorella > Chlorella sp. KRBP. The sequence goes on from QAXK01001921.1 coordinate 8,251, forward strand.
GCAGCCCGCCGACTGTCAGGTACACGCCACAGAGCCCAGCAGAGCGCCACGACGCACTGCGCGCGCGGACGGCGAATGTTCAGGTTGAGAACAGGCGATCTGGGGGCCCGCACCTCGCCCTGTCGTCCGCAAGGTTCAAGAGCGCACCTTGAGCAGCACCCACATTCCGAACCAGAGCTGCAGCTGCTGCAGTTCTTGGCCATTGGGACCTGCAGGTGCGTTTACAACAGTGTTGGCACGCTGCTGTGGGCTCTGCTGCTTCTGATGACCAGGTTCGTGCAAACACGGCCAGTGCACACGAGGGGAAGCCTTGCCTGCCAGCAGGAGCTGCGTGTACTCGTCTTGATGCTGCCGGTGCGCTTCGCCGTAAGGGCGCGCGAGCTCAGCGGCTGCGCACTGGCCGAACAGCTCGACCACAGTCGGAGCAGCGCAGACGCCATCCAGCGCCATGCCGCTCCACACGGACTCTCCACAGCGTGCCTATCACGTTTCCATGCTTTGGTTGCCTCCTGTTACGTGCGCCTGCTCGTGAGCTCAAGACCTGGGGCATGGCGTGCGCGGAGGCGCAAGGATGAGCAGAGCAGGACTACAGCAGTGCTACGATGGCTCTGCGGCGCACACTGTGCTCCCTGCCCCAGCAGCTGGCGGCATGCACCCCGACCACAGCGTCTGCGTGCCGGCACGCGGCGTCTGATCGCGCCCATCTCAGCCACGCTGCACGCGATGAGGCAGCGTCCGAAGCACCAAGCTCATCAGCAACAGGCAGCGGGGGCCCTGCACCCCCAAGGCTCGAGCCGCAGGCCGCAGGTGGCATCGCGGCGCAGCAGGAAGGGCCGCAGGCCCCCATCTCGCCTCAAGAGGAGCTCAGGCAGCTAGCCGCCACGCCGGGATGGCTTAAAGGGCCTCTTGGGCGGCGTGTGCTGCGAGCACTGGGCGAGGACGAGTGGGAGGCAGCGCTGGACCCACGCTCGCAAGAGCCCTGCTGGCGCAACATCAAGACAGGTGCGTGTGGGTGGGGCACGACGTCATGCACGCTCTGCACAGGCAGGCCGCCAGCTGCAGCGCACGCCATCTCATGTTTGTGGGTGGCCGTTGGCGACGTGCAGGGGAGCTCACCGTGCCAGGGATGCCCAAGCCCGACACGTGGACAGAGGTGGTGGACAAGCACACGGCGCTGCTCTACTACCACAACAGGCGCACAGGTGCGTTTTGGGGTTGGTCGCTGGTGAGATGGTGCTGCGCAGGACCTGGTCCTGGAGCCGTGACCGCTGAGGTATATATATCAGGGCATGCGCACACAGCTGCGTAATGCTCTCTGCAACCCATATGCAGGCGAGACCACGGCGATCGGCGAACCCAAGCCCGGGCCGTACGGACGGCTTGGCGTCGTGGAGCCGCAGCCGCAGCAGCAGCAGCAGCCAGTGCAGGAGCCAGGAATACCAGCCCCTGATGTGCTCAGTGCTGAGGCTAAGAAGGGCCAGCGCGGTGCCAAGAAGGCTGTCGAGGACCCGGCCGTGACGCCGCTCCTGCTCGGCCTGTTCACCACGCCCACCGGCATCGCCTTCATGGTGTTTGCCACGCTGGCCTTTGCCGTGCCATACTGGACTGGGTGATGGCAGTTGCTCAACGGCGGTGTTGGTTTGGTGCATCCCATGGCAATCACGGCAAAAGGGCATCACTTTGATTGCATTGCAGGAAGCACGCGCATTGGCCAGCAGCGGCGACAGATGAATCATAGGCAACTGCGCGCAGAACGCGCTCCCTGATGCGCTGCACGATTCGATGTTGACTTGACCGTGTCGTGGTCCGGGAGCGCAAGGCGGAATGGCGGCATTCGTGGGCGGCAGCGCGGTGCAGCAGCGCACCAACGCAGCTTCCCAAGAGGAGCCGCTGCCGCTCGTTCTCCTGCGCCAGCGGCTGCCGCACGCACTGGTTCCGCTTGCGCACCTCACCTTCCTGCACGAGCTCGCCGACACGCGCACGACCATCATCGAGGAGGTGCGTGCCGTTCCTTAGCCTGTGGTTTGTGTGTCAGGGAGGTACGAGGTCCGCGCTGAGATGCTCCTCCACATGACCTCAAGTGCAGGCGCTGTTCAAGGTGCCGGGCCTTCCAGAGCGGCTGCGCGTTGCAGTCAAGTCCTTCCGTCCAGTGGTGTTTGCTGCCGGGGACCAGGCGAAGCTGCGCCTCTTCTGTCGCGAGATTGGCCGGCTGCGCACCCTCCGCCACAGGTGCACAGCATCTGACACAGCTGCTCCAGACACACAGCTCCCTGGTGGGCTCCTCCACCTTGCTGCTGCTACTGCTTCCTCTACCATCCCGCGCAGGCACTTGGTGTCGGTCCTCGGAGCCGGCTGCTACTCCCCCGCCACCTGGACCTCTCTCGCGTCCTCCATGTTCTTCGTCGAGGAGCACGCAGGCACCTGCACGGTGGCCAAGCTCATAAAGAACGTCAAACTGATCACCGACGAGACAGCGCCGTACTCGTTCATGGACGCACTTAGGTGGATGGCGCAATTGGCCCAGGTGCTCGCGTTCCTGCACGCCAAGGGTGTGTGCCATGGAGACGTGCGCTGCCACAATCTGTACGTGGACAACAAGCTGCAGATGGGCGGCGGGCGGGCCAGCATGGGTCTAGACCCCGACGCAGACGTGAGTTGTTGTTGGTGTGGCATGCCTTCAACCCGCTGTTCGGCTGTTCGGGTTACAGTGCAGCACATCACGCTGATTGCCGGAGAGCAGTTTGCGGAGGGGTGCTGCATGGCGTTCGCACCGCGTGGCCTTCCAGTGGGTGGCCAGCTCTGTGCTAGCCAGGGCTCGCGCACGTGCAGCAACACAACCGGCCGCAGCTGGCCAGTGCCGCCGGTGTCGTGCCGGTGTGGTGCTCAGGGCGCAGGCCTGGGTGCGTGTTTTTGCTGCAGGTGAGGCTGGGTGACCTCAAACCGCACAGAGCCGCCTACCACTTGGACTTGTCGGCCAGCAGCCCCGAGGCCGCCCTGCAGCCCAAGCCATCAGCCGCTGCCCAACGGGCCAACACCAGCCCTCGACAGGTGCGACGGTGTGGGTAAGGGGGGGGCCTGTACACACTGCACGCTCAACGCCCGTTGTGCAGACCCCTAACCTTTAGCAGCCGCATGCACTTGTGAGCAGGGATTCTCGAAGTTGTCGTGGGGCGGCGGGAAAGCGACCGGCAGCTCCAAGGTGGTGCCGTTCGGCGAGGCTGCAAGGGCCCTGCAGGCGCGACACGCGGAGGCTCTCAGGGAGGTGCACGCACTGCTGGAACGGGCCCCCGCAGCGCAGGAGCGGCGCCTGGCCCGCGCCTCCTGGACCGCCGGCCTCGGCCCCACGCTGCGTGTCACGATCGCCCCGCGCAACGAGCCGCAAGGGTCGAACAGGCGCGGGTCCAACGCAGGCGGCGAATGTCAACGGCGACGGATGTCAACTGCGTCGCAGGTCATGCTGGCGCCGGACTCACCCATATCGCGGCTGATGGTCGCGGCGAGCGGTCCCAACAGCCTGGCCCGTGCGGGGTCAGTCGGCCTGCGTCCTGGGGATGCCGTCAGCGCTGGGCACCTCATGGCCTTCGCGCAAGACCAAGCCGCCAGTGGCAACGGCGGGGTGCCCAACAGCCCCGGCGTGCGCGGCGGAGGAGGCCCCGGCGGATTGATGCGTGACGTCTGGGCGCGGTCCAACAGCAATCGCAAGGTCAGCGCTGGCATGCTGCAGTTCCCGCCGGGCCTGGAAGCACCTGACGGGCCCCTCGCCCAGGACCTGGCACTGGTGGATGAGTGGCTCGCTACGCCGACGACCGCGCTTGGCTACGTCGGCCCCGCGGAGAGGGTCGGACCTTCGCCAACAGCAACATACCAGGTGTCTCCTCTGAGCAACCTCAGACCTCGGGACAGCGCCGCGTCCAAGGGGTGGCCATCGGGAGGGTCGGGTGACGGCACGCCGCAGCCCCGCAGCTGGAGCCCTGTTGGCGGTGGCAAGGGCGTCAACAGGGCCAGCGACCGCAGCGGCGCCTGCACTCCATCGGACATTGTGGCCACGCTGCTGGTGGCCCTACCGATGCAGCATAGTGGGCTCACCGGTCACAGCGCGCTCGTGCCGCAGCGCAGCGCGGTGTCGGGGCCGCTAGAGTGTGAGCCCTGCGCGGTCACGGCCCAGGTGCGAGTGGAGGGGGCGCACTGCACCGAGCAGGCAGGCACACGGCAGGCGTTAGGTAGTGCACACACGCTGCTAACTGGCTGTTGGTTGCTTGGCTGCGCAGGAGCACGGCAGCATCGCCCCTGACCTTACAAAAGGACGGTCCGCCGCGCGCGACGCGACCCTCTTTTCCCGCATCACCTACCACGTAGGGTCCACGGTGCGAGCTGGCCGCTGTCGCTGCGTGGACCCTGCCTGTGCTTGTCCGACCGGCTGGCGACGTGCAGAGTGGCCGGGCTGATCGCAACCTGGGCAACCCTCGTGACCGCAGGGTCTGAGCCGGATGCTCGATGACGTGGACCTCAGCGACGTCGGGACGCGCGCAGGCATCGCTCAGATGCTCAAGCGACAGGTGCGCTGCCTGCGGGCGCTCACCCCGGCAAGCTCGCATAGTGTTAGCAAGGCAAGAGAGGTGGACCGCCGGTAGACCGCGTCAGCGACTGGCTGCTGTGACGCCGACGCCTGCGCAGGTGGACTCGCTGGCGCACCCCAGCAGCCAGTTCGCCTCCCCGCTGCTCGCGGCTGGTTCGGCGGCGGCGGGCAAGGACAAGGAGCTGGCGGTGCCCAACTTTGCGCGCAGCAGCGGCACCCGCGACAGCAACGGCCTGGGGGGTTGGATCCCTGAGCGCGCGTACGTGCCGGCCTTCAAGGGCCGGATCCTCAGCAGCGCCGCGAACGAGGTGGCGGCTGCGGTGGACGCCTCGAGCCTCCGGGGGGGCAGCGGGCACGGCCTGGACGCATCCACGGGCAGGTGAGACGCAAGGAGGTGCACAGGTGCTGCCGTGCTGCTCACCTTTTGTTCCGCAGGCGTCCTTTCTGGCCTGCCCTCGCTCACTCGCTCACTCACCTGTGGTCATACTCGTCACAGGAACGCGAGCATGACGGAGTTCCTGGGCCGGCGCACCGGCTCAGTGCTCAAGAAGCACACAAGCGTGGGCGCCGCCCCAGACGCGCGAGGCGGCAGTATGCTGATGCGCAAGGGCGTCAGGTGAGGCCCGCCTGCAGCCACACACGCGTTCGCCCACACCCTGTTGCTTGAGGTGCTGCTTCATGGATCGTGGTGCGCCTGCTACCTACATGGACGCTCTCTTGTGCCCTGTCCGCGCCCGCAGCTTTCTGCACAAGGGCGCGCACAACCAGCTCGGCGGCAGCGCCATGTCGCTCATCCACGCGCCGCCCGAGGCGCTGACGCTGGGCACTTCCCAGGCCATGGTCAGCCAGGCGGGGGACGTCTACGCGTTTGGCAAGGTGCTGAACGAGGTGTTTAGCCGTCAGCTGGACAAGCCAGCTGGGGAGACGGACCAGGCACAGTGGCAGTGGATCAAGCAACACGTCAAGCAGGGCGCACAGGTGTGTCAAGCCCCCCTGGTGCACCTGGTGCCACCCATGTATACCACCATTGAGCGCTGCATTCGCCACCGCGTACCTGGCGGCTGGCAAGGTCAAGCGATTGAAAGGTAACTTTACATTCAGTCATTGCACGCTCATGAGCCTGGCACGCTTGAGCATATGCCGCGCTGTGCCTGCAGGGCATGAAGGCGCCTGGTTACCTGCCCGCGCCGCTGGTGCTGGTGATTGAGAGCTGCTGCGACCCCGACCCGCGCAAGCGTCCCACCATGGAGTCAGTGGCCGAGCGCCTCGCTGCGCTGTACGCACACGACGAGTTCATGAGGTAGGCAACGCCGCACATGCGCAAGGGCGGGCTGGGAGCAGCTGAGCTCAGCATGACTTGCCAGCGTCGTTTGTCGGGGTGTCGCTGCTGAGCAGCGATGCTTGGCTGCACTGCCGTGCCAGTGCAAGGCGCCGTGACGTATCCGAGCCTCACCTTGGCGTGTGTGTGTGCGCGCGTGCGTGCATGGCCTGCCTGCACCCATCCGCAGGGCGCTTGGCAGGTGCGACCGGCAGAACAGGTGCATCCGCCTGCGGGAGATGGAGCAGCGGCGCGTGAGCACGGCCCGGGAAGAGCTCGGGCTAGCTGACGGCCCCAACGGCAAGGCCTCGTGCGGCGGCATGGCTTGCATCTGCACCATCATGTGATGGGCAGGCGCTTGCCCAGGCGCTGTGAGGTGCCGTATCGTCTGTCCCTGTGCCACTGGCGGTGGACCATTGCATCTCCTCCTCAGCGGGCGACTAGACAGCTTTGAATTGTGGTTGCAGCACAGTGCTAGGAGGTGAATCCATTCCAATGCATGGGTGCACGGTGTCACAAAACCAATGCAGTGCACGTCCCGGCTCTTCATATAAAAGCGTACGATTGAGGCTTATAGGGTGTGCGTCTCTTGGTCACTTTTAGTCTCACCTGGGGTCTGCTGGAGGTAGTCAGCATCCTCTTCCATCCTCTCCCTTGCCGAATGACGAATCATCACCACTTGGCTTTCGTCCGGAAGCCTTTTACATGCTGGCTGCGTGCACTGGCCATCCTACTAATACTGTTCATTGCTATGGCACACCGTGCCGCCCTTGCTATGCTTCCCTTGACCGCAACCGATGGGCGGTACATGCGATCATCGGCGTACCAGCGTCGGTCGCCACCTCTGGACTCAGCCTCCGTGCCCCCTCTCCCCCTTGAATCCCTTGAATCCCAACGAATGCCTGCTTGCCTGTCCTTCGAAGCTACTGTGCGCGAATGAGCATGAGGTGTCCTCGGCCCCACCCCGGCCCCACACGAGCAGATCCGAGCTCAGCACACAGCCGCGCGAAATGGAACGATCTCCCATCGGCCCTGGCGTCCTGAAGCTACGCAACAGCTCGCAGTCGCTCGACGGCCTGCTGCAGAGCTCCACCAAGGCTCCTCCCCCTCCTCAGCAGCAGCAGCAGCAGAGCATGCCCTCCAACACGGCTGTAGTTTCCTTGCTGGACACGTCCAACGGTGGCTGCCTGTCTGGCGTCCCCAGCTCCTCCGGCGTGGGCGAGGCAACCGCTACGGCCAGCGCCGCAGCCCCGGCAAAAGCCGCACATACAGAGCCTGATGCCTTGGAGATCGAAGTGCAGCTGAGCGAGACTGTGCAGTGGGCGCAGATGGCCCATTTGAGGGATTGGCTGCCCGACACCCGCACCGCGCGCTTCGTCGTGCCACCTGGAATGCCCACCGCTCGCGTGCTGGACACCATGAGGCTGGCCAGCAACCTGTTCCCGCAGCTGCAGCACGTGGAGGTGCGCCGCTTGGGGTGGCCGAGGACAGCTCGCCTTGCGGCCAGCACTCGCCCCGACAACAAGCTCTGCTCGCAAGCGCAATCGCCTCAGCAGGCAGCATCAACGTTCTAAGGAGCAGCGTGGGAATGGAGCGAGATGTGACGGGGTCGCCGAGTGCGGGTGTGCGGCGTGCGGCCGGGACGTGCTGCCCGTCGCCTTGCCTTCCTCACAGGTGCAAGTCAAGGACGCGCAGTGGAACCTGGAGCAGCAGCTGCTTGGCGGCGGCGCCGAGGTGGGCCAGCTGCGCAGCCTGCACGTCTACGGGGGCGCGCTATTCCCACGGGACGACGGCGTCCTCCGCCTGCACGTGCTGGCAGGTGAGTGGGTGAATGTTTTCGTGCTGCAAGCGAGCGACTTGCCTGGGAGCCGCCGATCAGTGTATGCTTTCCGACTCGTATATCAGGAGGTGTGGCAGGCTGTAGCGGCAAGCAGCACGATGTGCGCGCACGTGACATGCTGTGCAGGTCTGAAGCAGCTGTCCAGCCTGGTGCTGCGCCCCGTGGCGGGTGAAGGGCTCGGCGATGCAGACGTGCACGACGGGCTGGCGCTGCTGGGCGCTCTGACGCGCCTGGAGTTCAGGGGCTGCCAGGACACGCTCACTGATGAGGTGAGATAGAAGGGAAGGGAAGGGAAGGGAAGAGTAATAAATGCAGGAAGGAAGGAAGGGAGGGAGGGAGGGAGGGAAGTCATCGGCAGGTTTTACTGTGCGCTGTTGCCTCCTTGTGGCAAGGCTCTGGCGCCTCAAGGGCTCGGTGTCATGCATGCGTCCATGCTCACCTCCCTCTCCCTCACCCTCACCATCACCTTACTGGCGCATTGGTCATGGCGCGTGCAGGGCATGGTGGCTCTGGGGCAGGGCTGCCCCGCGCTGCGCGTGCTGCGCATCTCCCCGCTGGGCCTCGAGGTCACGCGCGCCGGCGTGGCGGGGCTGTGCGAGCACACGCCTGGGCTGGAGCAGCTGAGTGTAGGCTTCAGCCAGAGCGGGCAGGTGGACGTGCTGCAGGGCGTGCCTGCCAGGTGCGCGCGGTGGTGTCGCCTTGTCCGTCTGAGAAGCACCAGGGGGGGCAGCGCCTTCCTGTCAGGTGGGCGGACGTGCTGCAGGGCGTGCCTGCCAGGTTAAGGCTGCCGCCTTCTCTGTCTGCACCAGTGGGGCAGCGACGTTTTGCCAAGGCATAACCACTCCACCATTGACTTGTGGGCTGTGCTGCGGCAGCCAGCCCAGCCTGCCTCACTTGACCCTAAACGGCATTGTTCCCTTTCCTTCTTTTTCTCCTTCTTTTTCCTTTCCCGCCCTGCAGCGTGCGTCAGGTGGCGGTGCTCGTGGCGGACGAGGGCACCCAGGTGGCCACACTGCTCACCACGTGCACGCTGTGCCTCAGCTCCACGCTCACGCGCCTGCACCTCAGCACCGTGCGGGTGAGTCCACGGACAGGGCCGCGCGGCACGGCAGCTCCTGCTCTGCACAAGCACATGCCCTTACGCCAAATGCTTCCGCGCGGCCAGCGTATCCATCCATTTGTAGCGTCAGTGGGTGCACGCGTGCACGCAGCAACAGCAGCAACAGCAACAGCCAGTGTGCACGCAGCAGCAGTGCTTCGATGGAGACTCGTCCCCTACACGCACGGCGCCTTGCAGGTGGACGACGCCTTCTTCTTCCTGGCGCTGGGCACGCTGGGCGCGCTGCGCGAGCTGTCGCTGACCGTGGCACCGGCCAAGCGCTCCACGCCCGCCTTCCTGCTCAACCTGGCCGTCCTGGCGCCCCTGCAACACCTCGAGGTGCGTGTGTGTGTGTGCGCTTGCAAACGGGGCGGCCCAGCCGCGGTGACCAAGGCAACTCGGATCAGCAGCGAGGAAGATTAGGCACCAGCCCAGGCCAGAGCATGCAGTCACCGAGCCACCAAAGCACCAACGT
>QAXK01001922.1:0-13139 GCA_004335735.1 Chlorella sp. KRBP
CTTCGGCAGCTGCACCCTGAGACATGCCGCTCCAGCCAGAGCGCAAAGGTCACGGCGCGCGCAGAGCCAGACGCGCACACAGCACTCCACGGAAGCGCCAAGCACCCGCCCCCTCGCAACCTCTCCGATGGCTCCCCTCGCGCTGCATCAGGCCTCCAACAGGAAGCTCGCATCCTCGACGCTCGGAGCCAGGCAGGCGCCAGCGGCGGTGGTGCAGCAGCCCGTGCGCCATCTAGGCCGCGGTGCCGCTCGCCTGACGGCGTGCCGGGCTGCGGATGAGGGCTCTGCCGTGGAGTCCAGCGAGCAGCGCCCGCTCATCAACATGGCGCAGCCGCGCGTGAGCAGGCGCACGCTGGTGCAGGGCGGCCTCGCGACCGTGGGCCTGGCGTCGTGCCCCTGCTGCGCCGACATGGCCAAGGCCGACGAGTGGGACTATGGTGCGTCCTCCTTCTGGCAACCACACGCCGGTCCCTCCTATATCCAGTGGAAGCCGGCCCCATCGCACGCATTCGCTGCCGTATTCAGCGCCATCAACACACAGAGGGACAGAGGCAGCTGCTGCCAGGCAGATGGAGCCGCCGCACAGCCAGAGCGAGCACGGGCGGGGCGCTCAATCGACTCACGCCGGTCCAAGGCACACATTCGTGCCCCATTGTCCCCCTCTCGCCTGCAGAGCAATCGGGCCCCAACCTGTGGCAGGGCGTGTGCGCTGCCGGCGTGCGCCAATCGCCCGTCAACCTGCCGGTGGCCGCCAGCACGGGCGGCAGCACGCCATCCAGGTGCGCAACTGCGCTGCCCGGGCATCGCTTGCTGTGCGCAGATGGCCAGCTGTAAACAAGGCTAGTGTATGCGTGTGCGTGCGCAGGTACACGTGCAAGTTTGGCGACATTGAGTTCAAGTACGGCGCGCAGGAGCGCGTCGTGGTGCTCAACACGGGCCACGGCACCATGCAGGTACATGTCCGCACACCTACAAACCCACAATGTGCTTTGCGCCCACGTTGCGCACAGCAACTCATACAAGGCTCGGTCGCTCCACACTCGCTCACCCTCTCGCCCTCATTGCAGGTGAACTTCAAGCCCGGCAACATTGCCACCATTGGCGGCGTGGATCTGGAGCTGCTGCAGTTCCACTTCCACACGCCCAGCGAGCACGCGCTGGACGGCAAGCGTGCGCCTATGGAGGTCCACCTGGTGCGTGAGGGGACGGGGCGTGGCCCGCTCAACAATGCTTGCACTGCGAGAGGACGTCCACCAGGTCGCTGCTAGAGCTTTTGGCGCACGGCAGCACTCAACGGCTTGATTCTGCAATGTGTGGTCGTGTTTGTGTTGCAGGTGCACAAGGTGGTGAGCACAGGCGGCCTGGCCGTGATTGGCATCATGATGGAGGGCGGCGGTGCCATCCCCAACCCCTCGGTGCAGACGGCCTACCTCTTTGCCCCTGGAGGTGCAAGGGAGCAGATGGCGGTGAGTGGCGGTTTGGGTTGCGAGAACACCCCTCATCGCAGCAGCAACGCTGGCGGCACGCTATGGGCACGCTGTGGGTCCATGCGGGCAGCACCTGGCCGTGCGCATCCACAGTGTGTGCCCAGCATACCCAGTATGCGTGGTGCTGCGCTCACCGCACTTGTGCCCCCTACTGCTATATGCGTTGCGCGCCGCAGGCCACGCGCCCGTTGGACCCCCTGACGCTGCTGCCCCCCGACAATGGCAAGGGCCACCGCCCGTACGTGCACTATGCCGGGTCGCTCACCACGCCCCCCTGCTCCGAGGGCGTGGACTGGTTCGTCATGACGCAGCCCATCCGCGTGACGGACCGCCAGGTGCGCCTTGAGGAGCAGTGGAGCCGCAACGCTGGGCGCACATGGGCGCACAGATGCACACGTCTGACGGCACGTCTTGTGTGCGCTGTCAAGCAGTTGGGACGTTGGTGCTGACGCTGGCGTCGGTGGCCCTGTGTTGTGTGCACGTGTGTTGCGTGCAGGTGCTTGACTTCATGAAGTTTGTGGGCGGAGGCGTCACGTACGCGCAGAACTCGCGCCCCATCCAGCCCGTGGGCGCGCGCCAGTTCAAGTACGAGCTCTAAAACCTCCGCTACTCCAACGGCGCACACCTGCCAGTTTCCCATGGGGCGAGAGTCAACCATGGGGCTGGGGGATTTGGTGCAGCGGTGGAGGACGGGCGAGCACCCGAGGCGGGCTGTGGCACGGAGTTAGTAGCAGCGTGACTCTACAGGGGCAGGGTGGAGCGTGTGAGAGGAGTTGGATGTCTGTCTGTACAGAAGGGGTCCCCAGGAGACGGGAGTGTCAGGGCTGAGTTCCCTGGGTGAGGAGGAGGGTGGAGCAGAGTGCGCAGGTGGGAGGGCGCAGTGAGCACAGATGTGGGAGGGACGGAGTTGGGGCGCGAAAGGGATGGCGCTGCTGCTGCGCTTGCGGGTTGATGCTGGCACATACGAGATGTCGGGCAGAGGCGCAGCAGAGAGCGTGTGTTTGGGATGGTGCGGCAGTCAGCGCAGCCTCTGGAGTGAGGACGAGTTGCTCGCACGCAGGAGCGCCCCTGGGGGGTGGCACTCGGTGGCGGATGCCTGTCAAGATGTAGCGGCTGCAGGTTTGGTCGTACAGTTGGCCATGATATGCTCATGGTACGAGCTGTGCGCACCAAGTGGACAATGACGAGACCTGGTGATTCATAGCACCTGCACGGGCGACCTTGCGCCCATTTTGATACGCTGACACACACACACACGAATTCGTGGTCGGAGACCTTGTGCCATGACGGCGGGGGTTGGTCTCGGAGCGGACGGATGGACGGACGGACGGTTGGCGTGGTAAACTTCTTTGGAGACGAGGCGCTGGTCGGGGGCGGATCATGTGATGGCTGACGTGCCGTACGCCTGTGGCCGGCTTGATGATAGACTCCTCTGCAAGACTGCCTACGATGAAGATTGCCGGTGTGTGATGCCGGTGTCGTCCCGCTCCCCGCGCGCATGAGGGCACGCAACCCTGGGTCCAAACAAACGGCGCTGCAGCCCGCTGCACAGTAGTTTCTGCGTAGCAGATCACAGCACATCAGATAGGTAGCACACAACGCAAAGCAGCTGCACAGCGAGCACCAGCAGCGGAGCTCCAGGGAGCCCAAAGGCGGGGACAAGGGGATGGGCGCGGCGCTGGAGGAGCAGCTCGTGGCCGCCATCAGGGCGCACTGCTTCGACGCCATCCCAGCGCTGCTCGCCGGCGCCCAGCTCGAGGTGAGGCTCCTGCGAGAGTGGCGAGGGACTTTCGTGGGGGTCGAGACGGCGCCGCCGCACAAAAAGGGTCACCCCGCCCCTGCTCCTCCACCTGCACGCAGGCGCGGGGCAGCGGGGACGAGAGCTACGCCCCTCTGTGCGCCCTGTACTTGGCTGGGCTCATCTACAACCATCAGCTGTGAGCAACTGGGCGGGCGCTGGCGCTGGCGCAGCAGAGTCCCCTCTTTTGCCGCCAAAGATGTAATCGTCGCGTGCTGGTGCTTGTTCAAGCTGCAGGGAGGAGGCGCACGTGGTGTGGAGGCGAATCCCCCTGCACGTCCGCCAGGTGTGGCGGTGCGATCATGCGATCGTTGGCACGGGGAGTCCAGACTGCCAGACGGCCCTCACGCTGTGCCTCAGCATCACTCTGGCGCAGCCCAAGAGTGCCACAGCCCTCACCACCCTGGCTCGCCTCTGGTTGCCGCACGTGGTTGCCGCAGAACGACCAGGAGCTGCAGGCGGTGTGGCGCGTGCTGCAGTGCCTGCGGCAGCGTGAGTACCAGGCCACCTTCCGTGCGCTGCAGCGCCCCTGGAGCGCGCAGCTGCAGCCAGTCATGACAGCGTTCGCTGATAAGCTGAGGGCCGAGGTCATGGACATGCTTGCCACCGCCTACTCGTCCGTCAAGCCGTCAAAGGTGGCCTCGTTCTGCGGCCTGAGCGAGCAGGAGGCGCAAGCAGGTGCGCCGCTCGCGAGCAGCTGCCTTGAGGTGATGCGTAGGCGTGCATGCTGTAGGGAAGACACTGCGTGCGGGGCGGCTTACATACTCGTGCTCGGCCTGTTGCTGCTGCTTGCAGCGTGCCTCAAGGCTGGCTGGGTCTGGAATGAAGCCAAGGGCACGCTGTCAGTACCCAGCTGACCAAGGAGCGGGCTGCAAACTTAGCCAAAGTGTACCCAGCAGCGCGCGTGTACACAACATCAGGTCGTCCACGGCGTTTCCGTAGGGTAGGTCCATCAGGGAATGTAGGCAGCCCGGGAACTTGGGGTGGGGCAAACTTGCCCCTGCTACTAGCTAGTGCGCGCAGACAGCACAATGAGATCTCGTAGCCGTAGGCAACTTGGATGAGCGTGTGCGTATGCCTCGCTCCAGCGCAGGATGAGCAGTGACTAGCAATGGCCCCGCTGGCTGGAGTGATTTACTATGCGCGCTGGTCTGGCCATTTGCGTACACGTGCGAGCGTTGCATTATGGGTGGGGCAATTGCCGCCGTGGGCCTGTTGGAGACAACGCTAGCGCGCACACGCCAAGTCACGTTTGTGTGGGTGAGCAGTTTGTGCTGCCGCTGCAGTTTGCGTTGTTGTGGCCACCTGTGGGAGTGCCGCAATGCACATGCCTGCAATGAGTACACAATATGCCGTGTGCGTGTGGCTGGGCGATTGCAGCAGGATGTGCGCTTCCTCGTCTGGCTGTCATGACGCTCGGCTGCATGTGCAACTGTGGCTGTCGAGGTGGCGCCAGAGGTCACACGCAGCATCAAAGTCCACCGTGGGCGGCTTGCAGCAGGGATAGTCCCGAGAAGGCACAGCACGTGAAGCGCGCCTCAGGCACCCAGGCCCCACACAGCTTCGTCCCAAAGCCACCCAAGCACCCGGCCGCAAGCGCAAAATGGGCCGTTCGCGAGGCGGGCGGCCAAGCAAAAGCGGCGCGCCGGGGACTCACGTGACAAGATATAAGGGAAAGGCTCGGGCAAAACAACATCCTCGGGGCCGCACGTTGGCGGTCCCAGCCCGATCCGTCCTTTTGCGCACTCACACAAGGTGCCGCACACCAGGCCACCCAGCTGCTGCCATGCCCTCCATCACGTCCCCCGCTTGTATCAGCACCCCATAGCCGCTGCACATCAGCCGCGGCCATCCTCCCTGTCTAGCCAGCTGGTTTACCCGCTGGTGGCAGCGGCTCCGCTCACAATCCTGCGCGCACACGAGCGAGCAGCCACACAGGTGACGCGCCAGCGGGTGCAGCATGACACTCACACCCGCACGCGCCTCGAGACGTGCACCCTGCCCCCCCTGCCCGAGCGTGAATACTCACTCGCTGATCTCCTGGGTAATCTTGGCCTGGCGGGCGCGGTTGTACTTGGCCGTGAGCCCCTGCACACATCACACGTCGCAGGAGCATCAAGGCGACTCGTCACCCTCCTTGCCTCACATCACGACCCTGCAGCATCGCCAGCCCTCCCCTGTGGAAGCAGACAAGTGCGTGCGTGTGTGTGTGCACCTGGCTGCCCAGATGTCCAGGACTGCCTGATCTTGCCCATCATATCAACCAGGGTCCCTCCCCTTTCCCCCACCCCCCGCCCTCGCCGCACCTTCTTGAGCTCCTTGGCGTTGTCCGTGGCGCTGTTCATGGCGTTCATGCGCGCCGCCAGCTCGCTGGCCAGGCTCTCCTGCAGCGCGCGCAGCAGGCAGCTGTTGAGGTAGAGCGGCAGCAGCGCGTCCAGGATCTGGGTCGGGTCCTGCTCAAAGATGAGCGACGGGTCCAGCAGCTCCGTCTCGATGGGCGCCTTCTCGCGCTCCACCACGAACTTGCCGCCCTTGGTGGTCAGCCGGAAGATCTCGTCGTCGGCAGCGTCCACGCAGCGCCCGTCCACGCCGCACAGCTCGCCGGCCGGCGTCATGGGCAGCAGCGTCTGGATGGTGGGGTCGGACGAGATGAGCGACACAAAGCGCGTGTAGACCAGCTCCACCTTGTCGGCCTCCTGGGCGACAAAGGTGGCAAAGACCTCGTCGCTGATGGCCTGGGCGTCGCGCGTGGTGGGCGCCTGGCCAAGGTTGAACGTCTCTGCGCGCATGAGAGGCAGGCACGCGCGGCGGGCAGACGGGTCAGCGGCGTGCGCCGTCATCGTGCAGCTACACCTGACGCGGCGCTGCCAGGCACCAGTCTGGAGCTGTGCTGTCCGGCGCTGCTGCCTCTTGTGCGGCGCCATTTTCTCCGGCCACCTGGCGCCCTGCACGTCCAGCCGCAGACCTGCTCAGCCAGGCCCACCCGTGCCTGCTGCTGCTGCTGACGCTGCTGCTGACGTTGCAGCTGTTTGCCTGCATGACGAGGAATCCGGACTCACTGACGACGTTGAACTTGGGGCGGCGCTTCATGTACTGCTTGCCCTTGTTGCCGATGGCCACCACCTTGACGTTGAGGCCCAGCGCAATCAGCTCCTTGTAGCGCTGCTCCACCTTCTGCAGAGGGCAAACCATAGGCCACCCAGGGAAGGCTGCACCTGTGAGAGGCCACCTGGCGGATGGACCACCCCCCCTGCTGGCTCATCGGAGAGCAGCTGCCTGCATGGTCCCCACAAGTGTGCCGCACCTTGAGGATGAAGTTGTTGTAGCCGCCGCAGAGACCGCGGTCGCCCGTCAGCACCACCAGCAGCACCGTCTTGACGGGGCGGATGTTGCACAGGGGAGAGTCCACGTCCTCAGTGCGCAGGCGCTGGTTCACGCCAAACAGCACCTGCGCCACAGCAGCCCCGCCAAGCTCATGCACGCACGATGAGCCCCTGCCTGCGCTGAGTGCGGCGACTGCGCTGCCGGGGCGCGCTGGAGTCGCGAGTGCGGAAGCATTCCATCCCTGCGACGCAGCTCACCTTGACGAGGTTCTCGGTGAAGGGGCGCGAGTTGAGCACGGCCTCCTGGGCGCGGCGCACCTTGGCCGCCGCGACCAGCTTCATGGCCTCCGTGATCTTCTGCGTGTTCTTCACCGACGCAATGCGGTCGCGCACCTCCTTGAGGCCGGCCACGACCTGCACGCACGCCCCACGAAACCATGCCAATGAGACTGCTGCCCTGGCGTGTGGGCCGAGCGTGGAGCCGCCATGCGCCTCGGCTCAGCGGAAGCAAGCTCGACCTCGAGCCACGCCACTCGGCCCTGCTGCGCGCCATCTGTGCTGCTGCTGCAATGGCCTCGCGTATTGGTGCCTTGGCTTGCCGCGTGGCGCTGCTGCGCTCGATCGATTGAGGGTGAGGTGCTCGACAGGGAGATGGCCGTCGCTGCGCCGCCTGCCAGCGCTGCCACGCTGCACTGCGAGCCCGCTGCATTCCGGCACTGCTGCTGCCGCCTCCGGACCGCTGCGCCTGGGCTCGAGCCGCTCGTGCGCCTCATCCGCTCAAGCCTGCGCCTCTGGCCGTGCCGATGCCGAGGATCTGAGCGCCTCGCTGCCTTCCGGCGCCCGTCCGCTGTGCCCATCGCCCGCGCGAGGCCGCTGCGCTGCGGGAGGGGCGCACCTGCAGGTTGCCGCGGCTGACCACGGGTGCCTGACGGCGCCCGGCGGCCAGGCTCGTGCCAGCGACGAACGTCTTGCTGCTCAGAGCCGCCATGTTGATGCTGGAACGAGCGAAGGTGGGGCCCGCCGATGGTCTCGCGCACGAGTAAAGGTCAAGACCTCTCCCATTGCGTTTTTCGTGAGCAGAGCAGGGAGACCCCGTGCACCCAGGGCAGCCACGCAGGATTCCCTCTGCTGATCAGCACGCCAACTTCTTCAGCGGGCGCTCAGCACCCGGAGCTCAGCACGCAGCGCAGCACGTCCCAGCAGTGCCGCTCCAGACCATCCCGTGCAGCAGCCTGCGGGCGGGGCTGGTGCATGTCATGGACTGACGGCGTCGTGATGGCACGCAGTGCAGCAGCGTAGCGCACCGCGTGATAGTGCACGCGCCTCTCCCGCCATGGCCTCCCCATCGCCACCAGCAGCAGGGCAGCAGGAGGCCCCAGCAGCAGCCGCTCCGGTCATCAGGCGGCTTGACGAGTCCGTGGTGAACCGCATCGCGGCGGGCGAGGTGATCCAGCGTCCCTCCTCCGCGCTCAAGGAGCTGCTCGAGAACAGCCTCGACGCGGGGGCCACGCAGGTCACCGTCGTCGTCAAGGAGGGCGGCTGCAAGCTGCTGCAAATCACCGACAATGGGCACGGCATTCGAGTGAGCCTGCAGTGGGACATCTCAAGCGCACCTGCACACAGAGCAGCCAGCAGCAGCACACACTGTGCATGCTTTACCGCCTGCGCAGAAGGCTGACCTGCCTCTGCTGTGCCAGCGCCACACCACCTCCAAGCTCTCGGCCTTCGAGGACCTGGACACGATCAGCACGCTGGGCTTTCGCGGCGAGGCGCTCTGCAGCATCAGCTTCGTCTCCAACATGACGGTCACCACCATGACGGCAAACCAGCTGCACGGGTGGCGGGCCTCCTACAAGGTAGGGTGGCACCTACGGGGGGCCGACGCCGTCCCTCCACAGGGCACAGGGCGCTCACTTGACACCACCAGGGTGTGTGCGCAACCTTGTTGTGTGCAGGACTCGGAGGTGGTGGTGCCTCCAGGCGCCAAGCCCATGGCGTCTGTGCCTGGCACCACAATCACGGTGGAGGACCTGTTTTACAACGTGCCCACGCGCCGCAAGGTGCGCAGCAGCGGCAGGGGGCCCTGGCAGATTAGGGCGGGTGCAACAGCCAGGTGGCTGGGATGCGATGGCGCCGGGGCGTGCCGCTCTGCCGCTGCCAAGGTGCATGCGGCTCTCCATTCACTCGTATGCGTGGCGTCAAGCGCGCACAGGCGCTCAAGAGTGCGGCTGAGGAGTATGCGCGCGTGCTGGACGTGGTGTCGCGCTACGCCGTGTGCAAGGCCGGCGTGGCCTTTTGCTGCAAGCGCCACGTGAGTTGCTGATGTCACTTGGACCTCTCACTCCGCCCCTTGCGTCACCACCACCCTGCACCATCACGGCCTGCGTTCCAAGCTGCATCGCACCTCACACCTGGACGCCTTGCTGGGGCCCTTATGACAGCGGCTGCGTCGGGCAGCACCTCCACAGCTGTCTCCTGCACTCCCCGCATCTCCCTTGCTGTGTGTGCCGCAGGGCGAGTCCAGGCCTGACGTGTCCACGCTGGTCAGCAGCTCCAGGCTGGACAACGTGAGGTCCGTGTACGGTGCGGCCGTGGCCAAGGAGCTGCTTCCCCTGCAGTGCCAGGTGAGCGAGCTCTTGCACGCACATCTCTGCTTGCCAGCCATGGCCGCACCAGATGTGAAGCTCAACACACAGACAGCAGCCACGCGCCCGGCACGGAACAATCGGCACCAGACCCTCTGCTCACCATCATCAGCATCAGCATTGCATGGCGTTCACGACAGGTGTCATGATGCTGCAGCCGTCACAAGAGATCGTGAGGCAGGCCTCTGCTCACCGAATGCCTGCATGCGCCCGCTCTTGAGTCGTTGCTGCGCGCCGTGGCCGTGCGCAGGTGGGAGAGGAGCCCACCATGCACATGGGCGTGGACGCGCCATGCTCCTTTGCGCTCGACGTGAGTGTGCATTGTGCCATTTGAGTGCTGGAACAGCTCCGCCCTCCTTCGTCTTCCATCTCAATGCTGATCCAGCCCTATCAGCACTGCCCAAACAGCACACCTATTGTGCTGTGGTTGGGCAAGTCACCGGGCCGTACGCAACCGGGGCCGCTCCCGCCCCCACGCGCACCTTGTGTGCTCATCATCATCATCATCATCATCATCATCATTATGATCATTGGTGTCACGACTGGTGTCATGATGCTGCAAAAGATCGCCAGGCAGACCTCGCCAAGCAAAGTGCACACCAGTGCACAAGTGCTGGTCTGAGGCTGCGCTCGCAGGGCCGAGGCCAGGTCCGCTTACTGCTCGATGCCACGTGTGTGCTCCCGCAGGGTTACGTGTCGTCGGCCAACTATGCCGCCAAGAGCTCCACGTTCATCCTGTTCATCAACGAGAGGCTGGTGGAGTGGCCAGCGCTGCGCAAGGCCATGGAGGCAACCTACGCCGCCGTGCTGCCAAAGGTAAGAGTAAGCGAGGCGCCTGCAAGCGCATGCCGCACGTCCTTGTGTTGCATGCCTTCAGCCGTCCCGGCTGTTCGGGTTTAAACGGTGATTGTGAAGCATTATGCAAGCTTTGCTCAAGCATAACGAGCACGCATGCATGGTGTGTGCCAAGCCTTCACGCTGCCCTGGAGGGTCGGAGCGGATGGTGTCGTTCACTGCGGCCCCCACACGATGGGTGGTGCATCATGATGCTGCGTGCAGGCTGGCCGGCCCTTCCTCCTGCTCTTCATGCGCCTTCCTCCGCGCCACGTCGAGGTCAACATGCACCCGACCAAGCGGGAGGTGGGCGTGCTCAACCAGGTGCGACTAGTGCGAGGGTTAGGGTTAGGGTTGAGCTTTAGTTGGTCACCAGACGCGGGGGGGCAGGAGCGGGAGTGGTCGGGGGGTGATGAGCCAGGTCTGCCTGGTGGTGCGGCCAGCAAGACCCTGCTGGTTGATGTTGCTGACATGCGAGCGTTTGGTCACGCGGACAGCGCGGGCAGTTGTGCAAGACAGAGAGTCCTTGGCAGCAGAGTTGTGACGTGCGCCTCGCTGTGGGCATGTGCGTGTGGCACTGCAGGAGGAGGTGATTGAGGCGGTGCGCGGCCGCCTGGAGGCGCTGCTGAGCCAGTCCAACACTATGCGCACCTTTGCCACACAGCAGCAGCAGCAGCAGCAGCAGCAGACCCTGCTGCCCATGTTGCGCCAGGCCACGCAGCCGAGCACGCAGCAGCAGCGGCAACGGAGCGCCACGCAAGGTGCGTGCGTTCAGCTTGCAAACGAGACGACCAGCTGCAGCCGTAACCATGCGCTTGAAGTCGCTAGTGCAGTCATGTTGAGCTGCAGACATCTCTCTTCATTCGCCGCCGACAGCCCTGATAGTGTGTGGCTTCATTTACATCTGTTTGGGCACGGCAGGGGTGTATCAGATGTCCTGCAGCTGACCAGCACCAGGCCCCGTGTGCGCGCTCCTGCGCATGCAGGCCCGGGTGGCGATGAGCAAGACGACCAAGACGGCGAGGAGGAGGAGGAGGAGGTGGCGGTTGGGGTCAGGCAAGGGGGGTCCGGCGGCGCGGGGGGCAGCCAGGGCAGGGGCAGCATGGGGTCAGCAGGCGCTGGTGGAGGCACGGGCACAGGAACAGGAGGAGGGGGAGGAGGAGGTGGCGGTGCGGTGCCGTACCGGCCGCAGAAGCTCGTTCGCGTGGACGGGCGGGCACAGTCCATGGAGACGTTTCTCAGCTCGCAGTACGCCACGCCACACGCCGCCGCACTGGCAGGTGCGCTGAGAAAGAGAGAGAGAGACGGTTTGCAGTGGGATAGCCACGCAGTGAGCACGAGTAGCACAAGAGAGATCGCTTGCAGTGAGAGAGAGAAAGAGAGAGAGACTGCTTGCAGTGGGATAGTCACGCAGTGAGCACGAGCAGCACGCACAGGCAGCCCGGGCCATGAAGCCCGTGAAGCAGCAACAAAGTCTGACTTCTGGCCACGCGCCCTAGTCCGTGGGTGCATGGGTCGTGGGGTGGAAGGAAGGTGCAGAGCGAGGGCAGCTACTGCTTGCTTCTTCGAGCCTCGTCGTCCTCACTGACAGAGAGAGCAATGCTCGCACAAGGAGGTCGCACAGTGTGAAGCACGCGTGCAGACGGCCAGGGCATGGGAAGGCGGAGGACGCAAGCCCAGGTCTCATCCATGCACGCGTTGGCAAAGCGTAACTTGTGTTGTGCCTGTGGCAATGGCCGTGTGTGCATGGTCAGGCACGGTGACGCGCAAGCGCCGGGGCGGCCCCAGCAGCACGCCTCTACCCGGCACCTTCCCCGGCGACCAGTTTGCTGACCCTTTGGCCGAGGGAGGCGACGGTGAGGAGGAGGGCGGCGGCGGCGGGGGAGGGGGCGGAGCGGCGGCGAGGGGCCAAGGTGGCGCGCCGCCGCTGGGCGTGCGTACGGACCTGGACAGCGTGCGTCAGCTGGCGGCGGAGGTGGAGGGCGCCACGCACGAGGGGCTGTGTGCGCTGCTGAGGGACCACGTGCTGGTGGGCATGGTGCGTTGAGGGGTGTGGTGGTGGTGGTGGTGAGGGGGCTTGAGCATAGGTGATGGAGGAGCATGGTGCGTCATCATCATCATTGCATGGCGTTCACGGCAGGTGTCATGATGCAGCAGCTGCCACAAAGGATCGTGTGCGTGTGTGTGTGTGTGTGCTTGTGCGTGTGTGCGCTCTCAGGCGGACGACGTGCACGCGCTGGTGCAGCACCAGACCCGCCTGTACCTGGTCAACGTCGAGACGCTTTCCAAGGACCTCTTTTACCAGCAGGTGCGTGGGCAAGGTGTGGGCGGTGCACGACGCCCCGTACAGCAGCAGCAAACTGGCGGATAGAACAGCACCGGCAGCAGGGCAAGATTCTTGCGCGCTCGATTCCTGGTGCTGGTCAGGAGAACGTGCGAGTGAGGAGCTCTAGCGCACACAGACATCTGATGCGCCAGGTAGTTGGGCTCCGGCGGCCCCGCTGAGGCGCCCAAACAGATGCAAACATCGACACGCACACACACGCACACGGTGGCGAGTTTGTACGCATACGCATGTGGCAGGTGCTGCGGTGCTGGGAGCGTCACCCTCAGCCCGTGGTGCGCCTGCAGCCGCCCCCGTGCGTGCGGGAGCTCATGTCGCTGGCGCTGACGCTCGAGGCTGCGGCCGGCACCTGGCAGGTGCGGGATGTGGTGGTGTCAGGTGGAGGGGGGCAGGTAGGGGGCAAGGGGCACCTGGCAGGTGCGGGGTGTGGTGATGCCAGGTGGAGGGGGGCAGGTAGGGGGCAAGGGGCACCTGGCAGGTGCGGGAGAGCAGCTGGCACATGGCACATAGGGGGCATGTGGCAGGTAGGGGGGAGATGGAGCAACCTCACGGCGCTGTGCTGCCATGGTGCTGCCATGGTGCGTCCCCTCCTTTTGATTACCGGCAAGAGGACAATGTCCGCCTGACCGGTAGCGGTGTGTGTGTGCACTGCAAACGGGGCGGCCCAGCCACGGCAACCAAGGCAGCACGGATCAGCAGCGAGGAGCG
>QAXK01001925.1:0-22612 GCA_004335735.1 Chlorella sp. KRBP
CCAGGGGCAAGAAGGAGAACACTGCAGGGCGGGAGGAACAGGTGAGGCAGGTGCTCGGCTCTCTCTCGGCTACCTGCAACAGTGATGAACTCCATCAGACATTGTCCTGACAAGTGGAAAGGTTGCCTGGCATCCACGTAAACTCTGCCACTGGCCTCTGGGATCTGCTTGTCACCTGATGCAGGCGTGCTCATGCCACTGCATCCTGCACCTCTTGCTCTGCAGGCCGTCATAGCAGACTGCGCCCAGATGCGCGCCCCCTCCAAGGAGGCCGAGCTCTCCCTGGCTGCAGCACTCAAGCTGGGCACCGCCGCGCTCAACAGCACCTTGGCAAGCACCACAGACACCGCCTCCACGGCGTCCTCCTCCTCTTCATCAGCGTCTTCATCCTCGCTCTCCGGCTCAGCACGTCGCCGCCGACGCAGCGCTGCACTTCTTCTTTGATTCGTTGCCAGCCCGACTTGCCCCCGCCCGCTGCGTGCGCCCAGACCTTGGGAGGGATGCACATAAGAATGAGAGGGGCTTGCTTGGGGTGCGCACGCGCTGGGTGTGGTGCGGGTGCGGGGCTGTGCGACTGTGCACTGAAGAACTGACACACGGAGTGGGGCTGCGGCCGCCTGACCTGACTAAATGACTGACTATTAATAGTCAGTCATTGCTCCTGCCGGCGCCGAGGCGTTGCAGAGTGCCCATGCACGGCAGTGGGCAGGGCAGCACTCGCCCGCGTCAATGCATCATGCGCAATAGACGCGGCGGTGGTGGCAGTAGTTTAGCAGAGCATCGAGCAATCCGCGTGTCCAGAGCGAGTGGGGCCCGTCACGGTGGGTCACAGCCAGGGCAAAGCGCACAAAAGCAAATCGTCTCTCTTACGGCAACACAGGCACGCCTTGCGGTGTGCTCTGCTCCGTGCCTAGCAGTCAGTCATATCATCAGTCAGCTCTCATGGTCATAGGACAGCGAGTGCTGTCTACCCTCTTCCTATCCTGTCCTATGTACCTGCGGTGCACACAAGGGGTCTCACGCTAGCTCAATACCACCAGCACCACACCAAAAGGTTTGTCACTCTCAAGTAAGTCAGGTGGTCTTGAACGCAGTCCCACTAATAGCCTACGTCATGCCGACAGCAAGCTGCCCGTGCTCCCTGGGCACTGCCGCTGCCCAGGCCTACCGCATCCCAGCAAACCGCCACAGCCACGCCAAATCACCACCACGTGGTGCGCTCTGCGCTGTGCGGGACGCCTGCTGACCTATCCGCTAGCAAAACCTCTAAACGCAGCCCCTACGCGCTCCATCAAGCGTTGCGCCCCCCACTCCCCAGCTCTATATCCCCTCCCCCTCCCCACCCCCCTAGCCCCGCTCTATGCTCCCCCGCCCCTAACCTCCCTCCCTCCCTCGGCCCCCCACTGTACAGCCCACCCACCCCATGGTGCTGCTGCTGCTGCTGCTGATGGTGGTGGTGATGATGGTGCATATGATGCCCGCCCCCCACCCCCCCACCCTCCAACGCCGCCATGCCCACCAAATTCGAGCTGCTGTTGGCGTGACTGGGCCCATTACTGCTGCCCAGCCCCCCCGCCATGCCCCCACCGTTGGACAGCCCGCCCGCGGACGCTGCGTGCGCCCCGTTTTCTGACGCCGCTTCCTTGGACGCCTCCTTGAGGACAGCGCTGATGGCGCGGTGACTGAGGATGTACCCGTAGACGGTGGTGACGGCGATGAGGAGGCCAGAGGCGACTTGCTTGAGCAGGTGGATGTCCTGACCTGGCAACTTGCCCTGCGAGTCAAGCCCCACAGGTTCACAGGTTCAGGTGGGGAGAAGAAAGGGAAGCATTAGGGGAGAGGAGGGCGGCACTGTGCACGCCACCAGAGTGCGGTGTCGGGTAGGCGAGGGCTGGACATTGGACATCGCACAAGCGTGGCGTCCAGTGAGTGAGTGAATGCTGGAGAAGCAGATCGCCCCGTCCGCACCTTGGTGAGGTCCATCAAGTTGGTGCTGAAGGTGCCCAGGTACACGTAGAGGGCCGTCCAGGGGATGGTTGCCATTGCCGAGGTGAGCGAGTAGACCCAGAAGGACACTGGCGTGATGGCCAGCGCGTAGTTGAGCACGTTGTAGGGCAGCACGGGGGACAGGCGCAGCAGGCCCACCAGCTTCCACCCCTCCTTCTTGATCGCCTGCGGTGGCAATAGGGAGTGGTGGCGGCCGATGTGGAGGCGTTTCGCAGGTAGAAGAGGCACGAGGCCAACCGTCTGGCATGCGGCAGGTGCAGCAGCGAGCGGGTGATTGCTGGGGCACAAGTACACCCTCTGCAACGACAAGTACACCCTCGCACAGCAAGCTGCTCCTGCCTGGGCCATGAACTGTCGAAAGAAGTGAGATCTGCGGGCCCTGTGTGTGTACCTGGTCAATGGCAGGGAAGGTTGGCCAGGTTGAGTGCAGGTACGCCTTGACGGTTGGCCTGAAGAGGTACCTCCCCAGCAGGAAGGCCAGGGACTGGCCCACAGAGGTGGCGAGCCAGCTGACCACCAGGCCCATCCAGAAGCCGTACAGGGCCCCGCTCATGACTTGCATGATCATGCAGGGGAAGAGCACCACCACCGAGAGGGTGTAGGCCACCAGGAAGGCGGGCAGCGAGCCGTACGGGTCATTCTCGACCTGCGGGCGGGTGGGAGTGGGTGCCGTTGGGAGGGCGGCTTGCGCACCGCGCCAGGTGGTGGTGCCACCAATTCGCTGCTGTGCACAGCTGTCTCCCCGACTGCCCGGAGGCATTGCTGTGGAGGTGGCGTGCACGAGCTGTGCTGCCCGCCACTGTCGTGTGCCCATTGCGTCAGGCCTGAGAAGCCATGCTCAGCCCCTACATTGCGCCACCGCGCTGTGTGTAGACAGTCTCAGCGTCCACCCAGTGTGCCGTGCCGTGTGGACTGGCGCCAGCAGCACGCCGACGTCGTCACGGCCGCTTCCCCCCTACCTCCCCATGCCCACACTAGCACCAGCCCGCACCCTGAGGAGGAAGCGCTGGATGGTATGCGTGTCCGCGTAGAGGTAGGTGAGCGCCGCAAGCGCCACGAAGGCCACCAGCAGGCACAGGCGCGTCGCCCCGAACGAAGCAAGCGGCCCGGCGCTGGGCGCCGTCCGCATTACGAGCCGGCACTAGCTGCTGCTTGTGCTGCTGCGCCTCGCTGCGTGTGCGCCTCGATCCTGCGTGTTGAGGCGCTGTGCAGCAGCTGCTGGACGCGCGCCGGCTGTGACTGCGACGTCCTTGGCAGTTTGCGCAAGAGGAAGCTTTCGCAAGGGGTTGAGCGTGCGCGTGCGGCTCGCTGTGTTTGTGCTGGACTTGCCCATGGTCTCGTCCACCTCTCCACCACTCTCACAGAGTCTTCGTGTTGTACATGTCGCAATGCGCGAAAATGACGAGAGCAAGACGCAATGCGAGCGTGGTGGGCAAGGGAGGAGGGGGCGCTGGGGATGGGGCGGCCCGCGGCGGTGGCTGTGGCCGCTCACGCCCAGTACGTGCCTGGCCCGGGCGTGTCTGAGTTGTAGCCACTGTCCCTCTGCGCACACATACGCGTGAATGAGGCAGGAGAGCGTCCATGACGCGCGTGCACCGAGCGCCAGGGTAAGCAACCCTTGGATGCGTGGCGCGGATGACCAGAGCACCGCGGCGCGCCAGGCGTGGCTGCACCTCACCTTGGCTGTGCCGAAGCCGAACGACGGGTTTGTCTTCTTGACGGACAGCGTCTGCGCACCGAACGAGTTGACTGCCTTGGAGGTGACGGGCCCAGGGGACCACATCCCGAAGGAGGCCTTCTCGTGCTCCTTGCTGATGAAGATCTGTGTAGCGAGAGGCGGCAGACAGCATTCAGTGGCCCCCGACATATTGCTCACGCGGCGAGTCGCTGCAAGCGCTCTCTCTCACGCGGCAACTCCTCAGGTTGTCAGCTGTACCTACCTTCTTGGCGGCGTCCCGGTTGCTGGTGCCAATCTTGGCGCTGGGCAGCGTCTTCTTGCTGCTGAGCGCCTGCTTGCCAATAGCGTCGTTCCTGACCGTGTAGGCGCCCACACCTGGCTTGTCCTTGTCCTCGTGCTGCCTGTGAGGTGCAAGCGTTAGCGCAGACGCTTCAGCTGGTTGCTCGCAGCTGTGCCGGAGGCAGAGAGAGCTCCCGCTGACTACTGTTTGTGCACCACCTCTATTGTTGGTCCTTTTGCAGGTGGTTCTCACCTGAAGCGTTCGCTGGTGCCCTGCCTCCATGCCGGCTCTGATGCGTATTTGGAGTCTGGCTGCTTGCCCAGGCCGCCAGGCGTTTGATACGTGCACGGACCTGGTGTCCCTCGTCCAGCGTATGTCTTCATGAGTTCATCATCAAGCCACACCTGTGCGATGTGAAGGCATGGAAGGTGGGGATGGTGTGTGAGAGAGAGAGGACCGCTTGCAGGAATTCATAGCCACCGAGAGCAAAACTGCTCAGAGCGACCCGGGTCCTGTGACGTGCAGCTGGTGCACCACGTGCACCTCTTGATGCCCCACCTCCCACATTGCACAGCACCGCACCTTGGACTGCGTGTCGCGAGTGGCTGTCCCAAAGACGGGGCGGGGCAGCGTCTCGCGCTTGCTCTCCACCATGGGGCCGATGCCGCCCTCCTGCACGTATGTTCCTGCGGTCGTGCCACCCAAGGCCTGGCGACTGTGAGTGGGGGACCGCTACCCTAGCCAACCCTGCGTCGCCAAGCGCACGGCCCTCACCTGGACCAGGGTAGGGGCCCCGGCTGTCCTTCGTCGCCCTGGTGGACGTGCCAAAGCCCGGCGCTGGCTGAGACGAGTAGCGGGACTCTGGCTGCGGGCCGATGGCCGAGTAGGACTTGTACACGGGCCCCTGGGAGTTGTTCCCGCTCATGGCCTTGGCTTGCTCTTGAGACAGGTAGAGCTGCAGGCAAGGCGAAGTGTTGGCACACACTGCTTGAGCCATCCCAAATGTGGGCGACCGGACTCTCCTGCACACCCCCGCTGCGAGGTTGAGGCTGCATGGCCTGCAGCGCATACATCACGCCTGTGCACTCTGCAGCCTTGTTCGCTCGAGCTCTCGACGCTGCCCGTCCCCGCGGCACATCCATCCCGCCGCACCTTCAAGTACGCGTCCCGGTGCGAGGAGCCTAACCCATATGCTGGCTCCGTGTGGTTGACGCTCTTGACCTGCTTGCCGAAGCCCGACCGCAGCATTTGCGTGCTGGGGTCGTCTCGAGTGGCGAGGACCATTTTGGCGAGCGCGGGACGAGAACGCTGGCGCCGCCGACTCGCTGTGGGAGTGCTGGTGATGCCGGTGCTGGTGTGATAGAGCTTGCCGCGTGGAGTGCGCGCAGATCGCCGATTTCACGGTCTACGGCATCAGATGCAGGACTCGATCAGAGTGAGCCCGACCCTCTGCAGGTAGAGATAGAGGTAGCAGGCATGGCCCGCTGCATTGCTGGGTGTGCGGCAAAGCAGATGGAGGACGACGACCTCTCGCGGGGCGGTGGGCGCGTGACTCGTACGCAAGAGCCTCGTGCCAGAAGAGGGATACCAGCTGTGCCCAGCACCAGCACACCGAGTGATGCTGCTAGCGAGCTTGCCATGGCGCCATCTGGCGGGACGCGCACCGCCACGTCCTCGGCCACCGCTCCACCACATGTTGCATGGCCATTTCTCAGCGTGTAGCAGGGCTGTGCAGCTGTGAAGGCTCTCCAGAGCGTGTGAGGGTCAGATTTCCATCCTCCTCTTCCCAAGGACCCAATCGACAAATCCGCCAAAAATGCGAGCGCTCCGCAGAAGCAGCATGCAGCACCTGCAGCAGCGCGCGGCTCAGCGGCGCCTTGCCGCCTCCACTTGCAAGAGCCGGAGGCCGCAGGCGCAGACTGCGCGGTGCGCGCCCCAGGAGCGGCCTCAGCAGCTACAGCAGCATGCAGCGGGTGAAGCAGCACGAAGGCAAGCCGCGCACTCGCGGCGAGCGGCTCTGGGCGCTGCGGTGGCATCGATCTGCCTGGTGCCACTGGCAAGGTGAGCTCCTGAGGGCCAGCTCTGAGCAGCACGATTCCAAGGCTCTCTCAACGCCATGTGCTTCTCGTGGCCAGTGCGCAGTCCAGCCGCATGGGCGGAGGAGGGGGCGGCCGCGGCAGTGGCGGCGCCTCCGCAGCCAGCCGCGCCTCAGCAGCCACCTCTCACCTTTGAAGACGACGACTACACGTACTCGCCTCCAACGGGCTTCGCCTACATCGACATCCCCATCCCCAGGGCAGGTGCGGCGGCGGTGAACGGTGAGAGCGAGTGCGCCCACGCACTCCCTTGCGCAGCAGCACGACACACGTGCTGCCCCGTGCTGCATGCGCACCTGCAGAGCGTGGGCCCCAGCCGGAGCGCAGCCCCATGCGCTCCCGGTTCGTGGCGCCGGCCAACAGCCAGGAGGCCTTGGGAGGGCGGGCCAAGGCGCCCACTGCCCCGCTCGCAGAGGCCAGCATCACGGTCGTCGTGCGCAGCGCCCAGGGCCTCGGCTTCTCACTGACGCAGGTGAGGGGTCAGCTGATGGATACGTGTGTAGAGGCACAGGTCAGTGAATGTGCGGGGGCAGCGTGCACTCCAGCCGCGGTGGGACCGGCTGGGGGCGCGAGAGAACACAACCACGCTGTGAGCACATACGGCACGCATCGGCAGCCCGTGCCGTCATGGCACGTACCAAGCGACACGTGACAGCGTGACAAGTAGTCTGCCCGCCAGACGCCTCAGCCGCCACCGGGCCACCGAGGGCTAACTAGCAGTGCAGACGGGCAGATGGGCACGCTCTAAACACTTGCCACGGTGGGCGGGCACCACGTGTGCAGGTGGGTGACATCAGCGCGTACGGCCCCCCGGAGGAGGCCGCCAAGCTGCTGGTGCCGCGCGGCTCCACCCTGCTGAGGACCACGGTCGACGTGCAGCCGCTGCCCCCACGCGAGACGCCCCTGGGCACCATGGAAGTCCCGCCCAAGAACTACTACTTGTGAGTTGCTGCTGCTGGGGAGGTGGGGTCCTCACTAGAGTTCTCTGGGGCGTCGTACACGCCACGTGGTCCACAGGCAAATTGCGCTGCTCACCGTGCGTGTGGCGCTGCGTGCCGCCACCGTGCCCAGGTACGAGTTCGAGTCCCCGCAGCGCGAGCACATCGCCATGGTGGTGGCGGCGCAGCGCGGCAAGGTGTATGTGTGCGGCGGCGCCACGCCAAGGGACAAGTGGGCGACGTACGGGCCGCAGCTGCTGGCCACGGTCAAGTCCTTCCGCCTCAAGGACCTGGCGCCCGGACTGAGGTCCTGAATCTCCTCCTCCCCTCGTGCTTGCATCAGGGTTTCATCCCATGCAAGTCCAAGGCACCGACTGATCCCCACCTGCGATGGAGGAGAAGCGCAACTGCGGGCACGAGCATGGCGCACTCACTCCTTAGCCTGCAGCTTGCTGGCGCGGAGGTGCAGGACCCTTGACGCAAAGGCAACAACTCGCACTGCACTCGTGAGAGCAGCCCACAGCAGCAGAAGCAATGTCGGGGCTATCGTCGCTCAGCGGAGCGCCGTCGCCGTTCACGCGCAACACTGGCGCTGGCGCAGGAGGCGACGGAGGGGTCTCCAAAAGTGGTGGTGCGCTTTCTTCCCCGCGCCTGCGCACGCGATGCGCTCGTGGAGGACCGCATTGCTCACTTCACGCTGCTGCTGTCATCCTTGCTGCCTGCAGGCTTGTCGTCGCTCTCCAATGCCCCTCCACTCTCGGGGGTGAGCTGGGCCGGAGCCTGCAGCAGCACACGCAAGAGCTTGACAGCAGGCATGTACTCAGTGTGGGCCTTTATGACATGCGACGCGCACGCAGGGAGGTGGAGGGGGCATGGGCGCCGCGTCCAGCAGCAGCACCAGCACCGCGCGGCGCGCGGAGCCCCTGCGCCAGAGCATGCCCGTCAGCAAGCCGAGCAGCCGGCTTGACGACGACGAGGAGCTCTTCCCCAAGGCCAAGGGCCTGGTCAAGAAGAAGGAGATGCAAAAGTCCATGAGCTCCCGCGACAAGGGTGCGCCTGGGCAACAGCAAGGTAGCAGCAGCGCAACACACGCAGCAGGGTAGCAGCTGGCTGTCTGCGGCCTACTTCTGGGGCCATTGGCACGTCCCGCTGCATGTGCACACGAAGTGTGTTCCACCTAGCAGTGGGGAGGTCCAGGCACAACATTCAACATTGTGTTACGACCCCAGAGCAGCGTGCGCACAGAGCCATGCCAGCCAGGCACAGGGCAGGCATCAAGGCACACACCCCGTGAAGGTGCTGCACCTCGGCCACCTCTTGCTTGTTGCAGGGGGCAGTGACGACGACGACGACTTCCCCAAGAGCCGTGGCGGCACCGGAAGCACCACCCTGGGCCGCTCTGCCACCTCCACCACCGCCGCCATGCGCCGCTCCGACCTCAACCCCCCCTCCATGAGCGCCACGCCCTCATCCAAGCCCTCATCCTCAAACCCTATCCTCGCCCTCATGGCCGACAGCGACAACAGCAACAGAAACGTGAATGATGACGATGACGATGACGAGCTCAAGGGGCTCGCACCTCCCTCCAAAACCACCGCCGCCTCCTTTTCTGCCGCCAAGGCAGCGCCCGCAGCCGAGTTTGGCGGCAGGGCGGTGCAGCGGTCCTCGTCCGCCAACGAACGGGGTGGTGCTGGCGGTGGTGGTGTGGGTGGCGGGGCGGGTGGGGTGATGGGGGCAGGGAGCCGCCGGGGCGCGGGCGTGGCTGCGTCGGTGGATGTCGACGTGCTGGCCAACCTGCTGAAGGACGATATTATGGGCCGGCCGCTGCCGGCGGTGGAGGAGGAGCCGCAGGACGTCTTTGGAGCCAAGTGCGTGGAAATGTCCATAATGCCTTCACATTTTGCTCATTTCGAGCAAATAGCACTTCAGGCGAGCAGCCCCACAGGCTCGTGACAGTCTACTTGCATGACGACGCTCGTGCCCATGCATGTGGCTGACACCGCAGGGGGGGCGCAGGGGCAGCACAGCCCCGCCGCGGCCGGCGTGGTGCCGGAGGACCAGACGACCCTTCCCCTGATGCACCCGGAGGCGGCAGCGGCAGCGCCACCTCGACCAGCCCCCTCACCCCCACGAGCGGCGGCGGGCGGGGCCTGAGCCCTGGAGGGCTTAGTGGCATGGCGGGCCAGGGCTTGGAGGCGTCAGAGTCCATGGCGGGAGTGAGCATGTCCATGACGGATTTGTCCAGGGGCGGCGGGGCGGGTGGAGGGCACGTGAGGAGCAGCGTGCACTTGCAGGCGCCGGGGGGAAACCTGCCGACGCCCACGCTGGTGCGTGCTGGGCATGCTGCTCTGGGTGGTGCTGTAGGTGCAGTTAGTGGTGCCGTTGCTCGATCATCAGCTTGTTCTGAGGCTCGATTGTGAGGCTCGGTTTGGATGCCGCATGGGTACCTTTGTCAGTGTGAGCTGTGCTGGATGGGGCCACGGGTGGAGGCTGTTGCTCCTCGTTGCTTCCTTGGCCAGGCCGTGGGGCAAAAGGGAGAGCTCACTTCTCTTTCGAGGTGCCACCACTGTACTGCCTGCTCCCACGCCACCACCACATGCAGGCGGGCTCAGGGCCCAAGACGCAGGCAGCACGCGCAGCACGGGGCCTGCCCTCCCCAGAGGCCGACGACGACAGTGACGGGTCGGACCTGGACCTGCCTGGTATGGAGGCGGCCACCACACCCAGCACAGGTGCGCTGCAGTGCCTGAGCAGAGCTCTGGCTATACGCCCAGAAGGTGGTGCGTTGCTGTGTGGCACGCTGCCTCGCACTGGCTCGGTGGCAGTTGGCTATGGACCTTAACCCTGTCATCTTCACTGCACGGGCATGCTGCCTCATCTCACCACGGCCCACCATGCGGCTTAACAATACCACGCTCAGCCTGCCCCCGCCCCAACGCCCTGCGCCTGCTGCGCCCGCAGCTGGAGCGAGCTCCACGCGAGGTGGAGGCGCATTTGGAGGAGGTGGGGGCTACACACCCAGCTCACAAGCAGGAGCCACCAGCGCCGCTGCCGCTGGACGTCGCGCCGCTCCAGTCAACACCTCCACCGCCAGCACGCTGGGGGGAGGCGGCGCCAGCAGCACGCTCCTGGGCAGCGCGGGCCCGAGTGGCGTGTCGTCAGAGCCCAACATGGCATCAGGTGCGCGCCGCTCTGGTGGTGTGGACCGCCTGGAACCACGCCATCGTGACCGCCAATCAAGAGCAAGTGCATTGTGGCTTGCAATGGGTGTGGAGTTCCTCTGTTGCGCCGTTGAGCCCTGCTGTTGCCACTCACTGCTGTGACACATGCGCCCAAAACATCACGCCCACTTGTCGCACAAACAGCCCAGCTCCTAGTACAGACACGCGGACATCAAGCCAGCACCAGCGCACATCCTTGCAAGCGGCATCCTGTGCACCACATGCGCTGGTGCTTGCAGGTCTGGGTGGCGCACCCGCCAGCCGCCTACCCATCACCGCCACCTCGAACCCCACCGCCTTCCACCCCTCGGTTCAAACCGCCCACGACAGCTGGGAGATGGACACGGACGCCCTGCTGCCAGACTCTAGCGGGTCCCAGCAGCAGCAGCAGCAGCAGCCGGCGGTGCAGCGGGCACACAGCATGGCGCCGACACTTGGTGGCAAGGGCGGGGGTGCGGCCGGGGCTGGCGTAGGGATGGGGATGGGGATGGGAGGAGGAGGCGGGGGAGGAGGTGGGGCGCAGGGGGCGGGCCTGGGGCAGAGGCAGCTGTCGCGGCTGCAGCAGACGAGCACGGCGCAGGACAACATGGCCGCCGGTGAGTCATGTAGCTGCAAAGGTGTTGGTGGTCCGTTGTTAACTTTAACCCCGAACCCTGGGTTATCTGTATTGACGCTTCCTTGGCCCGCAGCTCCAAACTGCCACCTGGAGGGAGTGTTATTTCTTCGTCACACTGCTGTCCTTGCTTGCGCTCAGTGCGCACAGACCTGGGCCTTGCCAATGAGGGGCCGGGTGGCTACACTCCATCCTGATGTCCGTTTGTCATTCCTCACCCCTCACCTCTACCCGGCCCTGCGCGTGTGTGTGCATATGTGTGTGTGTGTGTGTGTGCAGACCTGGGCCTTGCCGATGAGGAGCCGGGAGGCTACACTCCGTCGTTTGGCGCCCCCAGTGCGCTCACACGCTCCGCCCCGAGCAACCCCTTCACGGGAGGTGGCGCGCTCACGGGGCCGGATGGTGAGTGGGCAGGCTTGCAGTGGTGGGGAGCAAGGGGGGGATGTGGCAGGCAGTACACTCCCTGGCGTCCTGGTGAGCAACATTGCGCCCAATAAGGTCATGTTTGTGTGGTTCCCAGTCGCTCACGGTCTGCACCTTGCACGCACATGTCCGGCCTCTCACACTAAGGCATGTCAGACACGATGTGCACGTGCACCGAGAGCCCAAGAGAGAGAGCCCGCCCAAGAGAGAGAATAAAATCAAAAGCACGAGCACGTGGCGTGTGTGCACCCACCTGCAGGTCACGGGCTGCAGCTTGCACGCACAAGTTTGGTAAGGCACGATGTGCACATGCCAAGAGCATGAGCACGTGGCGTGTGTGCACCCGCCTGCAGGTCAGCGCCAGAGGCGTGTGCTGCCGGACAGTGCCGCTGCCGCCCGCGGAGCGCCCATCAGCACGGCCAACAGCGGCCCATCAGGTGTGGTGCTATAGGATCCAAGCTGGGGCTTTGCCAGCTGGGTTGTAACGAGCTCTGGGTAATGGCGCCCCTCAGCACCGGGTAGGGTGTCCGGCAGCACCGCACGCAGCGGCAAACAGCTGGGGAAAGGGCTAAACCTGCAGCTGGGGCTTTGGTGTGGTTAAGAGTGTACAGCGCCCAGGCCGCCTGTGCTGACGCTGGCACTGTGTGGCGTGCCGCTGGGTGTCTGTTCAACTCTGACCCCAAGGCTTGCTGCTGACAGTGCCTTGTTCGTGTGACCTTTTCTGTCCCGTCACTCAGGGCCACCCAAGACCAAGGAGGAGCTGGAGAGGGAGCGCACAGGCGCGGCCATGGCGGCAGCCATCACCCGGAGGGAGCAGCTGCAGGGAGGCCCAGCGGCGGGCATGGGAGCGGGAGGGGCGGGGCAGCAGACCGTCAACACAGGCTTCAGGTGCGTGGAGGGCGCAGCGTGGTGGGAGGGTGCGTGAAGGAAGAGGGCGAGCGGGTGAAGGTGGCGTGGAGGGGCGCGAGGGAAAGGGAGGGAGGGAGAGCGGGTGAAGGCCATCACCCAGCAGGGCTGTGTGATGTCAGGCCACGAGTGTGATGCGACTCTTCCATTGCTCTCCTCGTATGGGCTTACGACCTCCTCCGCTTCCCCGCGGCCGCCGCAGCTGCCGACATTCTCTAGCGCCGCTGCCGACATTCTCTATGGACTCGTCGCTGTGGCTGCCATGCCGACCCCCGCGCAGGCTGCCAGGGGAGAGGCGCGCCATCGACTCGCTCTCCGTGGCCATCAACTCGCCCGCCGGGGCCACGCCCAAGAACGCCGCGGGCGGCGGCATGGCCGGGCCCCAGGCGGCCTCTGCGGGCGCCGCGTCGCGCGCAGGCCTGCCTGGCAAGCCGGCCGGACGCTCGCCGCTCCACATGCTTGATTCGTCCACCGAGGATGTGAGCGGCTTTGTGCGTTGTGCACATGCTCGCGCAAGCTCGTGCTGGCACATCTATTCCTGGCCACTGCCCACGTCAATCGGTTGCACCACTCCAGCTCATCATCGGTTTGCCTTTGCTCGCTCGCTCACTCGCGCAGGACAACCTCGCGCCGCCGCTCCACCGCTCCGCCTCACCCGCCCAGCTCGACCACTCCTCCGCCAGCCACTCCGCCGCAGCAGCCGCACGCAACGCCAGCGGCATCCCAAGGCCTGGCCCCACCAACACTAATACCGCCCACACGTCCGGCCACGGCCAAGCTCAGGAAGGCAGCCTCACAGGCCCCCGCCGCACCCACCAGCAGCTCACCACCTCCAGCCTCCCCGACGCCTCCCACCTCGCACCCCAACACCACCCGCAGCACCACCCAGCGACTACCACCGCCACCGCCCAACCCTACCCCAGCACCCTCGCCCCACAGCACTCCGCCCCCATCTCCCTCCCACCGCAACCACAATACCACCAGCAGCAAGGGCACGGCGGCAACCCGCCGCTAAGCCCTAGCTCCATGGGCCACTCGCCCACCTCTGCCCTACCACCGGGCGTACAACCCGGCACGGCGTTTGCCGCTCCGCCCACCCCAGGCAGCAGCTCCATGCAGCACCACCAAAAGGTACCTGCGGGAATGACGCCCTTGCCTGCTGGCACAGGCCCACCACCAGGAGTCATCCCACTCAACATCTCGCCCAACAGCACCATGGGCGGCGGCGGCGGGGCAGGCGCCTTGCCCCCTGGCGTGGTGTCCTACATGCAGCCCACCGGCGGCGCAGGCGCCGCCGCGCAACCGCAAGCGGCGGCGGTTACGGCAGCAGGGCTGCCACCGGGAGTCACGCAGATTGCGCCGTTGGGCGGTGTGGGTGCGGCGCCTTCACCTTGGGGGGCCGTGGCGGGGACGGCGGCAGCACGTGATGGTGTGGTGGGCGGGGTGGATGCGGTGGCGGCGGCGGCGGCGGCGGATTTGAGTGGGCAAGTGCAGGGGCTGAGTGCAAGGGCGGCGGCTCTGCAGGTGGAGGTGGATCGCAGCCATCAGGACAATGCGCACCTGCAGGTAAGGAACACCTGAGCGAACTTTCCTCACCTCTGCCTTGGAGCCTTAAGCCTTGGAAATAGTAGTATCAGGTTGGCACGTCGCGAAGCGCTGCTGCCAGCCCTGTACAGCGTTGCAGGGCCAGTTCTTTCCACGATGATTGTGGAGAAGGAGGCGCCAGGCTGCACGACCAGTGCCACGGCAGCTGTTGTGTGTGCGCCGTGTCATCACCATGATCATCGCATTGCATGGCGTTCACGACAAGTGTCATGATGCTGCAGCCGTCACAAAAGATTGCCAGGCAGGCCTCGCCAAGCAAAGCGTGTGCCGTGTGCGATGGTGTGTTGCTGCAGGAGGAGGCAGCCAGGCTGCACAACCAGTGCCACGACAACTGTTGTGTGTGCGCTGTGTGCGATGGTGTGTGGCTGCAGGAGGAGGTGGCCAGGCTGCGCAAGCAGGTGTCTGACCTCGAGGTGCAGCTGCAGCAGAAGGACATGGTGGTGAGTGTGTGTCGAGCTTTACATCTGGTGGAGCCAGTTATGGCAAACAGATGGTCCCACGATTCGCAGACATGTCACAGACATGCGTCACATCCACAGCCCAGGAAGTTTTGGGCTGGAAACAAGTGTGGCGCAAGCACGGGACGGAACGGGGACGGAGGCATGGTGGTGCATGCAATGCCTGCCTGCTATGCTAGGCAGCCATGCCCGGCTGGCAGCAACATGCAACGAGACGAAACGAAACGATTGCAGGCAATGAGGCCGTACGCGTCGACGCGGGGTAAGGTGTTGATGTGGGAATGGACGTTGACATGGTGCTGGCTTGCAGGTGCGGGACGCGG
Source organism: Chlorella sp. KRBP (assembly GCA_004335735.1). NCBI lineage: Eukaryota > Viridiplantae > Chlorophyta > Trebouxiophyceae > Chlorellales > Chlorellaceae > Chlorella > Chlorella sp. KRBP. The sequence goes on from QAXK01001925.1 coordinate 14,549, forward strand.
AGAACCGTGTCTTGTCCCACGAGGCACGCGCCAAGCTCACCATGGCCGAGACTGAGGTGAGCGCATGGTTTGGGTTGTGGCTGAGCTAAGGTGTGGTGTACTGGGGTGGCATGTGCCTGTGCCGTGGCCCTCCTCAGCAGCACGCCTCTGCCACTCCTCAGCAGCACACCTCTACCCCTCCTCAGCAGCACACCTCTGCCGCTCCTCAGCAGCACGCCTCTGCCACTCCTCAGCAGCACACCTCTGCCACTCCTCAGCAGCACGCCTCTGCCACTCCTCAGCACTGCACCATTTTGTCCTTCTCATCCTCAAACAGGCAACGCTTCGCACCTTCACACATTCACACAGCAGCTCATGCACACTTGGCGAACACCCGCCAACACCCGCCACCCAGCGTCCTGTGCTTCTGTGCCTTACCCCACCACCAGGCGCTTGCTCTCAAGGAGTCGAGCCAGTTGAGGGGCGAGCTGGAGGACCTCAAGGCCTCCTTGGCGCGCGTCAAGGCGTCGTACGCTGAGCTGGAGGCGGACAAGGCTAAAGAGCTGCAACGGCTCAAGGTGAGGTGTGGCGTGTAGCTTGCAAGTGGGGCTTGAGGCAGCATCAGCCAAGGCAGCACGGATCAGCAGCGACGACAGATTAGGCACCAGCCCAGTCCAGAGCATGCAGTCACCAAGCCAGGCACCGACGACCTTCCACACACCGCAGCACAAGTGGAAGGACGGAAAGGTGCAGAAGGTGTGGCGTGTGCGCACTTGGCTTGCCTCAGCATGGCTCCCAGCTGCTGCGCCATTGCCAATATGCATCAGCAGCAAGTGTGCGGGAGTAGCTGCATGCCCTGTCCTTGTCCGGGTGTAATCACGCAGTGCCAGCGTTCAGTGGTGGCTGGTGCAGGCTTGCCGTGACGGCACGTGGTTGCTCTGCTGTGCCGAGCCATGCTCTGGCGGCCGTGCGTCCCCATTGGCAGGATGAGACTTCCCCTGACTGAGCCGTGCCATGGCCACTTCATGCCGTGCCATGGCCACACACCCTCGCCCCACACCATGCAGGATGAGATGGAGGCGCAGCGGCGCCAGGCGGCCGACGAGGTGCAAGCCCTCAAGGGCGACATTGCAGGCATGGTGGTGGCGGCGGAGGCGCGCGGCAGGCGGGTGAGCGCTGCGGAGGCTGACGCTGATGGTGGTGAAGCTGCAAGCTTGTCATTGCCGGCCCTCTCCTGCCCGAAAAGCCATCCTGATCTGTCCACAACTTGGCAGCTGGGTGGGTCGCATGGTGGTTGCGTGTGATGGTCGTGTGCACTGGGTGTCGAACTGTGTGTTGGTGTGCAGGCGGGTCTGATTGAGAAGGAGGTGGCCGAGGCTCAGCTCAAGGCGCAGCAGGCGGCACTGGACGAGGAGAAGGAGGTGCGCGGGCAAGGCTGTGTTTGGAGGAGAGGGTGTGTTTGGAGGAGTTACAATGGCAGCGTGCTGCATCAGGGCACTGGCCAGCGCGTGAGGCGAGATTGTAGCACAACACTCGTTAAGCGTTCACGGCCAAGTTGTTTTACGCTGTGCGCGCGCTTGCGCGTGTGTGGTGCGCCCCTGCAGGTGATCCACCGGCACAAGCTGAGCGCTGAGCTGCTGGCCCAGCTCTCTGATAAGGTGATAAAGTAGTGCTTGGTGCCTTACGGTCCTTGCCTTGGTCGTGGGCCCTGGGTGCGAGGTCTCTGAAGCTGGCCTCAGACTCACCTCCTGCTTGCAATTTTCCTTGCCGTTCCCACTCCGTGCTGCTGGCCACATATTGCTGTTGTGCACCCTCTTGGATCACATGCAGGTGCGCAGCGCGGCCACCAGCACCATGGAGCGCGAGGACCGTGCCGTGCGGGCGCTGGAGCGTGACGTGGTCGACCGTGAGGCGCGCCTGGCAGCCAGGGAGAAACTGCTCACTGAGAGGGAGGACAAGGTGGGTTCAGGGCACGCAACGGGATGGCACAGTCTGCCTGCTGCACACCACACAAGCTGTCTCTTTGCGCCGTAACGTGCCATTTTGTGTACGGCGCTGGCTCACTGGCTGGTTGGCTGTGTGCCCCTCTCCTGTGCAGGTGGCGGCACGTGAGCGTGACGTGGACGTGCTGCGCTCGGAGCTGGTCAACCTGTCCCGCACGCTCGAGACGTCCTCGGTGCACGAGAGGGAGGACATTCGCCGGGAGCAAGTGCGCGCGCGTGTGTGTGGCAAGCAAGGGAGCAGCAGCTTGGCATGCAGTGCGTAGGGAGCAGGGGCCACCTCACCTGATGCCGTGGGTGGGTGGGCGAGTGGGTGGGTGGGTGGTTCTTCACATCTGTTTGCGCACCTCAGTGGGCGTATCAGCGTGCGCCTCAGTGGGCGGGTGTACCTGCCATGCGCCATGCCGCCCACCTCACCCATGCCCTGCCCTGCCCTTGTTGTTCCGCCCGCTCGCTGTGCCCTTGCAGACGCGCCTGGCGCGCGAGTCGGTGCGCATGGAGGCCATGCAGGGCTCCCTCCAGGCGGACAAGGAGGACCTCCAAGTCAAGGTGCGTGTCCATGCACAAGACCCTCACCTGTTGCGGTCAGGGCTTAAGGGCTTAGCGCACCACACACCAGCATACTGGCCGCTTTTGAGCTTGAGGCGTCTGGGCACGCCCAATCAGGTGGCAGCTCTCTTCTTGCTCGGTCACTTGACTCACTCGACTCACCCACGCGTCATGCACGCGCCATGGCACAGGTTGCCATGGAGCGCAAGCTGCTGGAGGAGGCCAGAGAGGCGAGGCGCAAGGAGCGGGAGGCCCTGCTCTCCGAGGTGAGTGATGAGAGGCGGGCCCTGCGCTGAGAGGGGAGAAAGGGGAGGGAGAGGTGACAAATCAAATCGATTAAAGAAAGAAAGGGAGGCAAGCACGCAAGGAGCAGGAGGTGCAGCTCTCCGTGGTGAGCTTCCTGCGCCCCAAAGGCCCTACACTGTGCTTTGCCACTACGCACGCCTTGCCCATCCAGCCTCAAGCACGCCTATCTGTATCTTTGCTTTTCGCAAGCAAGTGGTTGTGTGAGCCGGCACGCTACAGCTCTTGAGGCGCCTTGGTTGCTTGTGCGAGTGCGTCGCGTGTAGGAAATTTCCCCCTCTCGGCATGGCGCGTGAATCCTGCTGTCCTGCAGCACCGCAGCAATCGCCGCAAACGCCATGCAATGCAATGGTGATGATGGCATGCAGGTGTCTTCTGAGCGCAAGGCGCTGGCCACTGAATACGCCGATGTGCTGAGGCAGATGGACGCCGCGAGAGCAGAGCTGCTGCAACTCAAGTCCAAGTGAGTGGCTGGCTTGCCAGCTTTGCATCGCCTGCGTTGCATCTTGCTTAGAGGCTCGTTCATCGCCTGCCTTGCCGTGTTTGCTGCTGCTCAAGTCGTAGTGAGCGGTAGCCTGCCGCACCTGGCCTCTGCCTGGCCACACATCCCAACCACATCCCTGCTGCCTGCTTCCCTTTGCCTGCACAGCTTTTCCCGTGCCCCGCAGGCCGATGGAGAACGAGGCGCGTGCGGTTTTCGCAGCGCAGCTACTGGCTTCCCTTGCGATACGCCCAACCAAAAGCGCCCACTCACACCAAAAAGCGCCCACCTCACACCACTCACACGTTCACCTGTGCATGCTGCAGGCTGATGGAGTACGAGGCGTGTGCGCGCGCGGCATAGCACAGCCACCTGCTTCCCTTTCGACATGCCCAACAACAAGCGCTGTGCATGCTGATGCTGCAGGCTGATGGAGTACGAGGCGCGTGCTGGCGCGGCGCTGCAGCAGGCTCTGGGTGAGGAGCAGCGCCTGTCCAAGGCCAAGAAGGCCACCGAGGAGGAGCTCGCCGCTGTAGCCGCAGCAAAGGGAGCGCTGCAGGTGCGTGGGCTCGGTCTTGCAACTAATAGATGGGCTAGCATGCTGCTACCTGTCGTCTTGTGGGCGTAGTATCAGATGTCTCGCATCCAACAAGCTCGCAAGCAGGTAAGTCGTCATGCGTGTGAGGCCGTGCTCGCCCCCGCCTTTCCTCCTGCTGTTGTTGATAAGAGTGCCCGTTGGAATACCTGCCTGCCCATCAGGATACCTGCCTGCCTGCCTGCTTGGGATACCTGATACCGCAGGATGAGCGTTCCCTGCTGGAGCACGAGGCCACGTCCCTGGTGGACTTTGCCAAGCGGCTGCAGGAGCAGAGCGCTGAGCTGGCAAACAGCAACGCTGACCTGGACAAGCTCAAGGTGCGGTACACGCTCAAGACGTCCCTGCGGACTAACTAACCAATCATACCAGTCACTTCAGAGCAGTGGGTGTTTGCAGGCGGGTGGGCATTCGACAGGAGATGCAGCGTCCGCACGTGCTTTGGCGCGTCGTGGACGAGGTGTATGCCACGCTTAACCAAAAGCTGGCCTTCAGTATTCCAGTGCATAGCAGCGAGTGTGTGTAGCGCGTGCGTGTGTGGGCGCATTATGAGTCCATGAGGGCGTGCAGGTACGTGCAGGCATCCCCACCAATACAGTATGCTTACTGTATGCATGTGTGTGTACACGTGCTCGACTGCTGCCTATCTTGCCTGTATGCCTTGTGCTGCGGGACATCTGATACGCCCGCTGAGGCGCCACAACAACAGATGTGAGAAACCACACACACACACACACGTGCAGGCTGACCTTGTGACGGCGCGTCACGAGTTGGCCAGGGAGGTGGCCGAGGTGCGGGGCCGGGCGCTGGAGCTGGAGGACAAGGCGCGCCAGGCAGACGCGACCAAGAAGGTGAGCTCAGCCAGCTGGCTCAGCTCCTCCCTTTGTATATGTAGATCAGTAGGTCTGACAGGGTGGGAGGAAGGACAAGGCGCGACAGGCGGACGCGGCCAAAAACGTGAGCTCAGCTCCTCCCTTATCAGTAGGGCTGGGTGGGTGGGAGGCTGGAGGACGACGCACGCCCGAGTGACAGCTGCTGGCTTGATGGTTGTGCCGTTGTTGTTGTTGTTGTAGTTGTTGCGTGCCTTCAGTCAGGGCGGCTGTGCGGGTAGGTACACATTGGCTGCCGGTTGTGCCGGCGTGCAGGCGCTGGACCGTGACCGACTGGCGCTGGCCAGCGAGCGGCGCGCGCTCAACGAGGAGCGCCTCGGCGCCAGCCGGGCAGCCGGGGAGGCGCGCGACGCTCAGCTGCAGCTGGCCGAGTCCGTGCGCCAGTGGGTCTCGCAGGGCGTGCCCATCCCCTTTGCGCTCGCCAACGCCGGTGAGGGCCGATCCCTGCCCCTTTCTGCCCCCCCCACCGCCCCCTCTGCCTGCCCCTTGCCCCCTGCACCTCTCCCACAGCCTACGCCTACCACCACTCCGCCCACCGCCCATTGCTTGTGCGGCAGGTTGCCACCTGCGCCACCCTGTCCCTGCCAAAGCGGCCCAGCATTGTCCCTACTGCACAATGCTACTGTGCTGTGCACATCCTGTCGTTTGCAGCAGCTGCTGGCACGCTCCAGCCAGCCTCAGACGATTCCCACCCACACCGTTTGATGCACCCACCCACCGCAGAGAGCGGCAGCGGTCCCATGAAGCTGGTGCCCAACGTGGAGGGAGGGCTCAGCGGCCCCATGCCCAGCGCAAGCCCTATCAAGGGCTTGGTGGGCTCCAAGGGCGGCAGCAACAACAACAACAACCGGCGGGGGAGGTCAATCAGCGTTGGGCCCGGCACGACGGGAGGAGGCGGGCGTGGGCGCAACAGCCTCAAGCACATGCTGGACAAGCTAGGGCTTGAGGTGCGGGGCGGCGAGGGCTTTGCATGCTGCTTGTGTGGAGGGTGTGAGGGTGGCCACGCTAAGTGCACACCTGCCGAACGCCGTGGTCAACACTCGGTGCAGCAGACAACAACAACAGCCACATCTGCACAACCTAGTCAGAGCAGGCTGCACACCAGTCACGCAGGCCTGCCTGCTGAATGCGTTTGCATGTGCCGTGCTGCTGCTTACTGCCATGCTAAGTGCCGTGCCGCTGCTTATTGCGTGTGCCTGTAATATTCCGTGCTGTCACCGCCGTGCCTCCCCTGCGCAGGATGCGGCCAGGGACGGGGCAGGCCCAGGTGGCGCCGCGGGCGGCGGAGCAGGCGGTCCTGGCTCCTTTGGCGATTACATCCGCCAGCAGAAGCAGTTCCTCACGCAGCTGCGCATGTCTGTACCCTCAGGTGAGGGTTGTGAGGGCACCAGTGGTGCACACATGTGGGCTGTGAGGGCATGAGTGATGCACACAGGCGTCTAGACGCTCCTTGTGCACCTGTGGCGCTCATATCAGCACCTGCTTTGGGTGCCTGAGACTGGCACCTAGGGGATGTTGCACGGCATCACGGCGTGAAACGCTTGCCGCTTGCGGCGCGTGCGCTTGCAGGCCACTCCCTCCACGGCTTCCCCGGCGCCAACACCGCCAGCAACGCTCCCTTTGCCCCTGGCCCTGAGCTCTCCTTCATGTCCCACGCGCAAGCCCTAAACATGGGCATGCAGACCAACCCTAACGCCCCGCCCGGTGCTTTCTACGGCGCCAGCAGCGCGCGCGTGGCACCAGGGAGCCTTCAGCAGCAGCAGCACCAGCAGCAGGGTGGGGGGCCGGTCGGGGCGTGGTTTGTTCCGACATCAGGGGCGGTGGGGCCGGGGTTGGGAGGAGGGGCGGAGGGCGCACGGCTGTTTCGGGTTGGCCCTGGTGCGGGCGGGGCGGGAGCTGGGGGGTCGTTTGCGTTTGGAGGCGGCGGTGGGGGAGGTGGAGGAGGCAGTGGGGGCGACTCGGATTCGCTAAGGGAGCGGGTGAGTGGTGTGGTTGGGGTCAATCAGCAGCCAAGTCCTACTAGGCCTACGACTATCATGTCATCATCATCATTGCATGGCGTTCACGACAGGTGTCATGATGCTGCAGCCGTCACAAAAGATCGCCAGGCAGGCATCGTCAAGCACTATGATGTGTATATGTGGGTCTACGCCAGGGGCGCGTGCAGGGAGGAACTGGGGCGCAGCACATTGGGGCGGCGTGATGCTCTGCAGCTGCCCAGGCTCACTGACTGTCGTCGGCATCTCCGCCGAGCGGTTGCGGTAGTGCTGTTTTGCGCCGGCCAAGACGTGCTGGTCATGCACACATTTGCTCACGTCTTGCTCTGCTGCTGTTTTGCGCCCTGTGCCCTGCGCCCGCCCCGCAGCCCACCATGGAGTTCCCCGCCCTGGTGCCCGTCAGCGCCACAACCTCGGAGCACGACGGAGTCGGCATGCATTCGGGCAGTGAGGGTACGGGCGGCGGCGGCACGCCTGGCTCAGGCTCCGGAGGGGCGCCCCACGCCTCCGTGCTGCGTGCGCTGGGCACCACCTACACCATCCCTGAGGGCAGCAGCAGCGGCGGCAACAGCGGGACGGACGGCGGCGGCGGCGCCCTGAGCAGTGGTGGGATGGGTGGTGGAGGTGGAGGAGGGAGGCAGCAGTATGGTGGTGCTGGTGGGGCGGCGTTTGCGGGCGTGTGGCCGGGTGCGGGTGGGCAGGTGACGACGACGACAGCCACCACGACGAGTGAGGATGGGGAGGTGACGAGCCATGCGAGTTCGACGCCTGGCGGGGTGGTGGCGAGGCGGGGGGTGGGGGGGAGTGGGCAGGCGTTGTCTGCGGTGGCTGGGGTGGCGGGGGGGATGGGCGGTGGGGGTGGGGATTTGACGGACACGGCAATGTCGCCGTTGAGGTCGGGGGGCCTTGGGACGCCGCACAGCACCTCGACGGAGGGCAGCCATGGCGGTGGTGATGCGTGACGCTGTGAATTGAACTTGCGTGATCACGTTCGTTGCGTTGTTGGGACTGGTGCTTCGCAAGATCCCAAGATCTTCAACTAGATCGTCCCCCGGTGCCTGCAAAAGCCTGCGAGAGCAACCACGCGAGCACTCGTGGTGAGAGCAGCAGTCCCGCCCCTCGTCGTGGGCCAGTGGCACCAGCGGGAACGAGGGCAGGGGCTCGCCGCACCGCCCCACCACCCACCATCGCGCCTCCGCCGCCACCCTCGCGCCCGGAACGCCCCCACGGTCCGTCGGCCTCCTGCAGCGGCAACCTTTCTCGGCCTTCT
>QAXK01001926.1:0-16754 GCA_004335735.1 Chlorella sp. KRBP
AACAGGGAGGACGTTGTGATGCCAGGGCAGCGCGTCGCACGTGTGCTGCTCGTGCCGGCTTCAACCTAACGGTCCCGCCACCAACATGCCTCGCGCTGCCCGCGCACCGATGGCGACGAGGGCGATGGCGCGTGAATGTCGTTTCAAAGCCATGAGAGTGCTGACGACATGATGACAGTGACAGGCTGCCCACGCACCGATGGCGATGAGGGCGATGGCGCGAGGGATGAGTCGCGGGTCCCGTACGCGGCGCAGGTTGACCATGGTGCCAATGATGCCAAACAGCAGCGGCTGCGCCACCCAACGCCACAGAATGCCCATGTCCTGCTCCACCTGCGCACATCAAAGCAGATTTACGCAGGGCAAAATGCACCCTCGGGCGCTGCAGAACCCGACTCCCGACTCCCGCATCCACCCGCCTGATCCCAACGCTAGCCCTAATCCTAACCTAGACCCACCTTTTGCGCGTACTCCAGGTTGGGCCCAGCCGAGAGCCACCTTGGTGAGCCGGCGTCGCACAGCACGCGCAGCGTCATGCCCGTGACGAGCGCTGACAGCGCGCCGGCGCTCCGCATGTCGTAGCGGTAGAAGCAAAAGATGAGGGCCATGGCTGCAAGCAGCAGCGCAGCAGCGGCACACAAGCACTGGCACGAGCAGCTTTGTTTGTTTCCTGCAGCACGCGTGTGCCTGCCGACAAAGCTGGTTGTTCATGGAGTCGTGCGGGACATCTGACACAACCTGGAGGCGCCTGAACAGCTGTTTACTCAGCATCTCACACCATGACGCAAGAGCTGAACAGATGGAAACCCGGTCTCTTACCAGTAATGAAGGCGGCGAGGGTGCGCTGCCACCTGGTCCTCCACACGCGCGTCAGGCTGCAGAAGAGCCCCCCCGCCAGCCCCCCCGCCAGCCCAAGCGCGATCTCCAGGGGACCCTGTTTTAGGGCACAAGGCACATGGCATCGGGGCGCATTCAGGGTGCAGGTGAAGGCTATATCCGGCCCACCAACAGGTAGGCTGAAGATGGCGCTCGCACGAAGTGAACCAAATGAATTGCGCAGATTCAGGGCATGCAAGGTTGCTGTTGCAAGCCCCGCCGCGCTCACAGTGTCACAAGATGGGAACAGTGCATGCAATGGGCATGCGAGGCTACCACAGCCCACCACACTCACGTGTGCCACCTGCCAGGCCAGGCTGTCGTGCAGGCCGCCAGAATCGGACGAGGAGGACGAGGCGGCGTGGCCAAAGGCAAAGTTGGAGCAGATGCCGTAGCCTGCGGCACGCACCGCACCAACAGCAGGACATCCGCTTGGCCCAGCGATTCGCGGTGCCTGGCATTATACGTGTGTGTTGCTTGCATATCGGGGCAGTCCGCCGCTGCGTCAAGGCACCAAGGTTCGTGTGCTGAGCTCAACGGGGCGGCCAGCCCCCAGCACCAAGGTTTCATTCCTGCTCTGGCCTGGGCTGGTGCCTCATCTTTCCTCGCTGCTGATCCGTGCTGCCTTGGTTGATGCGGACTGCTGCCCCCTTTGCAAGCACATACGCACACCTGTGATGGCGACGAGGTCGTCAAAGGAGGCGGCGGCGACGATGATGGAAGGGATGCCCTTGGCCACACCCAGCCGCTGCTTCTGCAGCTCGTGCATGGTGGTGATGACGATGGCGGGCCTGCACGTGCCGCACGCGCAGTGCAGTGCAGTGCAGTGCAGTGCGGCGGCAACGTGTGATGGAGTGCCCTGGACCATGGCCCAAAGACGCGATCAACGGCCACTGCCACGCACCGATAGCCCATTTGCATTGAAGGTGCGCTAATTAGGCACCAGGTGGTGCCGTTGCTCACCCAACTGCCTTGAGGATGAAGCCAAGTGTAAAGCCCCACATGACTGGCAGGCCCAGAAGAGGCATGGACAGAGCGCCTGAGACTGCTGCCTCAGTGAGCCCAGGGATGAGCAGCAGGCGCACGGCCGCGGGGCCCACACGCTTGAACACCTGCAAGGGCAGGCAGGTACGAGGCACGCGCTCTGCTCTCGAGTCACACATCGCATGTAGCCGGCATCCAATTACAGCATCCACAACACGTGTAGTTAAGGCCACCGGTGCCTGATTTCCCTCGCCGCTAATCCGCGCTGTGGTTTTTGGATGCGGTCTGAAGCCCCGTTTGCAAGCCACACACACACACATTGCACTCAAGGCGTTGCGCTCACCTTCAAATCCAGCTCCAGCCCAGAGCGGAGGAAGATGGTGCCCAGCGCCGCCGTCCTCAGCACCGCGCTCCAGCTGGGCGGCAGGCCGGATATGGAGCTCGGCGCGGCGTTGCGCAGCAGCAGGCCCACCAGCAGCATGCCCAGCAGGGACGGCAGGCGCACCTGCACGTTGCGGCGGTGCGTCGTTTTGCGTGTGCGGCGTCAAGCATCGTCCTCACGCGATGGTGCTGGCGGGGCTCGTGGAGGTGGGCAGGCACGGAGGCGTGAGTCCGCAGCGACCAGCACAGAGCAGGCCCACCACGTGGACGGGCCAAGGTGCTGAGCTTTTTTTGAATTGGTGGAAGAGCAGGAGCAGCAAGGCACGCGCACCATGCCAAAGACGAAGCCAAAGCCTTGCGCCGCCGCCCAGATCAGCATGGCCGACCAGGCGGGGCCACCGTGGTAGAACGGCTTGCCCACAGAGAGGTACAAGGCTGCGTGCGGTGTGGTGTGGGGCGGTGTGGTCGCCACGCGCAGCGTCCCGCGTGCTCCCTTGCCCATCCCACACGCCCAGCCAGGGCCCGCACGCCCCGCAGCTCACCTGTGTAGGCCAGTCCGATGAGCAGGCTGGAGCTCAGGAGCCCCATCAACTTGCCTGTGCACGCGGGGAGGGAGCACGAGATCGTTCAAACGAGGACCCACGCTTCCGCCCCTCGCTCTCGCGCGCGCAAGGCCGTGCGCAGTCCTGGCGTCCATCGCGCTGCGTCTGCGCGCCCCGCGCTGCCGCCCCGCGCTGCGCGCCCCGCGCTGCACGATCGGAGTCCTTCGCCGCAGCAGTCGACGTGCCGCCCCGTCCCCCCCCTGCAGCTGCGCGCGCCCCGTTGCTCACCCGTGAGCGTGGGCCGCTTCTTGGCGCCCTGGCGCACGCGCTGGGCGATGCCATTGGCGAGCTCCTCCGAAAGCGACGCCAGCTTGCCGCCCACGCTCGATGCGGTGAGCACCATGTCGTGCTTTTGGGTGGCTCAGGTGCAGGCTGAGATGCGCTGCGAGGGCGCTTGTGGGGTGTGTGGAGTATTGAGGCAGGGGTCCTGTGGTTAGCCCATCCCAACACCCTCATGCGGGGCTGGGGGGTGGGCACCGGGCAGCGGCGTGCCACGGCGGCACAGCGGCTGTTTCCAGCAGGTGGACGGGTGGCGGCGACGTGCGCACAATGGGGATGGACGCACGGCAATCCGGGTTTCTAGACGCGTGCGTGTCGTGCCGTGCCACGTGGCTGGGCCACATCGAGGCCGGCTGAGCTGCGGTCCTGGAGGCACCGCCCTGGCCGCGTTGCCTTGATGATGCAGTTGCGGCTGCAGGAATCCACTGAATCCCACCACTGTGGAGTGGGCTGCGGCGGCAGCAGAGCCCAGTGTCCGCCCGCCGCGCCCGCAGCCGCCGCCATTGAGCGCCGCACACACCGCCAAAACCATTCTGCAGGTGGGACCACTGGCTGCGGATGCAGAAGCATTGGATGCACTGGAGCTCCAATGTTGCTCCACGCGGGCCATGAGGCGCTGTCGTCGCCATCGCCAAGTGCCCAGAGCTCTGGCGCGCCTCAGATCTGCGTATGATGGCATGAGCACCCACCGCAACGTGCATCTGTGGGCTCCTCTGCCTGCCAATGGTGGTGCAGATGCGCAGGTGGCGGCTGTCCTGAGCGTCCACGCCCTGTCCGGTGGGCCACCAGGTCTCGTGGCCTCGATGCAGGTCCATGAGGGCTCTGGCAACGCCTTCGTGGCGTCCTGCTGCTCATGGCGTGTGTTCTCCGCTCATACCCTGGTACGGCATTAGGGTTGTGCGCGCGCGAGAGCGCGGGATCCTACGCAGGCCAAGAGGACGACGAGCAGCGCTACAAGCAGCACCGCCAGTCGCGCCAACAGAACTCGGCTGTCGCGTGCACGCCAGCCGTGGAGCGACTCGCAGCGCTGGCTGCCCTCGCCGTGGGGAAGCCCCGCCGCTCATGGTGACGCCGATGGCGGCAGTGCAGTACCCTCAGAGCCAGGCCCAGCGGCCTGGCGGCAAGGCACACACGCCCGGGGTGAGTCGCAGCAGGAGCTCCTGGGCGACTCGCGGGATGTGCTCGGCGAACCAGCACGCGAGCAGCGCGAGCAGCAAGAGCAGTAGCGTGTGCAGCTTTCTTCCCGCGGTGGCTAGCAGCACGGAGGGCGAATGCACGGGAGGTCATCATTACCGTGGCGAGCACTGCGAACCTGCACGCAGGAGCTCGAGTCCAACGCACCCGTCTACCTTAGTCCCGTCAAGTCACAGGGCGCGGAGTTCATCCCAGCCGTCAAGGCGTCAGGTGCGGCGTGCTCGGGGCCAGCCGTGATGCGGCAGAAGGAGCCACAGCGGCAGCGAGCAGCAGCAGGAGCACGCTCGTGATCGCCAGCGGCTCGTGCAGTGCAGGCACACGGGTACGGACGGTCATTCAGCTGAGCACAGCAGAGGCACGCAAGAGCTGCAGCATCGCAGCGTGTGCACTGAAGCACTCGGCAGTGGTGCCGTGGGCCGCAAGCACCCGCCTCACCCAGCACACGGCGCGTGCCCCCCCGCAGGGCGGCGCCTGCCCATTCAAGACGCCTTCAACTCAGAAGCAGAGCAGCTCAAGGATGCGGAGCTGGACCTACGGATGGGCAGCAAGTTCGAAAAGGTGCGCGTGAGGGTGGGGGTGGCCTGTTCTCCTGCACCCACCGGCACAGCGCCCCATCCACCACCGCACCTCCCCCCACCGGCACAGCGCCCCATCCACCACCGCACCTCCCTCATGACCCACGCACGCACGCAGGTGTTTGGCAACGGGCTTTACGAGGGCGACGGCAGCGGCCCCGGGAGCCACGACGGCGGCGGCGGCAACGCGCTGTCCCTGGCCAAGGCATCCAGCATCGTCAAGATGAATAGCTTCTTCATGGACCCCACCAAGCAGCCCTCACTCCAGTCCGCCGCCTCCTTCAAGACAGCGCTGGGCGACAGGGACGGCACCAGCACACCAACCGGGTCTGAGCGGGCGGGGCCGCCGGCCATGGGCTTGGTGGCGCGGCGGCTGGCGAGCGCGACCGGGGGCGCAGCAAGCCCTGGTTCTGGGCGCATGGCGTCGAGCGTGACGGCGGCGCAGGCGTACGCGCAGCAGCAGCAGCAGCAGCAGGAGTTGGAGGAGCAGAGCACAGAGGTGCTGGCGTTCAACGACCCGGATGACATGCCTGTGGTGGCGCGGCCGAGGGTGCTGCTGCCCAGGTGCGGGCGGGTTGTGGGTGGGGGGAGCTGGGGCAGGTGCTTGGGGGGCGGTTGTGCGGCTGCCCAAGTGCGGGCAGGCGCGTTTGTGGGGGCAGCTGGGCAGGTGCCGTTGTGTCTGGGGTGTAGGTTCAGGCAGGTGCTTCGTTGGGAGGGAGGGGGCCATGTTGGCGGATGGACTTGTGGGCTGGGGTGGCGGCCGCGCACAGGACAGGACAGCACTCACGCCATGCTTTGCATCGTGGTGAATCTCACACGTGCCCTGCCCAATGCCGCACCCATCCACTCCACGCAGCTCTCAATCCACCAGCACCTACGCCGTGTGGGAGTCTCAGCTCAAGCAACTCATTGCCTCGGGGCGGCGGGAGGAGGCGGTGCGCTTGCCGTGCGTGCCGGGCCACATGGTGCGGTGCTACCTCAAGCGGGTCAAGAACTTCTTCAGCACCACGTGCTGCTTCCAGATGTTCATGGACAGCACCGACGTGTTCTTGCTGGCCGGGCGCAAGCGCAAGAAGAGCAAGGTGCGTGTGGGAAAGGGGAGCGTGCACCTTGCTGTAGGTGGTGTGGTTGGGATGAGTGGGTCCGCAGGTGGGAAGAGCAAGCTGCGGGGCAGCGCGGTGCTGCTGCCTTGGCGGGTGGCTGTGGGCGGCCGTTGTGGGCGATGAAGACGGGGTAGTGCAGCTGGGCTGTAGACGTACCTGCTACTGTAGCCACGAGGTGTTGACACAGAGGTGCTCACATCCGACACTCAACACACTGGTTGCTGCCTGCTCCACACCTCGCACCACAGACGTCATCCTACGTGGTGTCGCTCGACCTCGACGACCTCAAGCGGGACACGGACAACTGCACAGCCAAGCTCAAGGCCAACTTTGTGGGCACAGAGTACACCCTCTGGGGGCGGCCGGGGCAGGACGGAGCACAGCCAGGGCAGCAGCAGCACACGGGCGGGCGGGGCGGCAGCCCTGCGTCACCGCACGGCGGGAGCGGAGGAGGTGACGCGCGCAAGGGGTACAGCCACGAGCAGCTGGTGATCAACTTCAAGCAGACGGCGCTCAACATGAAGGGAGGGCCTAGGCACATGTGGGTGATTGTGCCGGAGCCGACGGCAGAGCTCAACGCCACGGTGAGTGGGAGGGCTTGGGAGGCACGCACACCGTCCCGCATGAATGCATATCTCATGCCCACACGTCTGATACCTCACCCAGCGACTGCATGGGTATCCAAATACTGTGGTATCGAAGGCGGCCTCAATTCCAGCACGAATGCATCGTGAGCCGCCTGATCGCAAACGCACGAACACCAACTGTGTTTTCCCTCTCTCCCATACTCCTGCACTCCCACAGGAGCACATGGGCATGGAGAGCCTGAGCAACGCGCTGGAGCTGGCCCGGAGGCGCGAGCTGCCCCCGCAGCTGGAGAAGCGCGTGTCAGTGCTGTGCACCAAGTCACCAGAGTGGGACCCCAGCCTCAAAGGTGAGGACAGGAGAGCATGGAGCAAGGCATGAACACTCGTCGGGTGCCTCGATCGGCATCACTTGGCGCCTGGACAGCAGAACGGCGCAGACGCCAAAGTGCTGCAGGTTCACGTGCTGTGCTCGTGTGCTTTCTAAACCTGTGCCCTCTTGTCACTGCGTGCTTCTTCCACCCGCCCGCGCAGCCTACACCTTGGACTTCCAGGGGCGCGTGCGCGAGGCCTCGGTCAAGAACTTCCAGCTGTGCAGCTGGGACCACAACACGGACCGGTGTGGCAGTGAGCTGCTGCTGCAGTTTGGCAAGATGGACGACGACGTCTACGCGCTGGACTTCACCTACCCCTTCAACGTGGAGGTGGCGTTTGCCGTGGCGCTGGCGTCCATCGACACCAAGCTCTGCTACACCATCTAGACGTTCTTCGCTTGCGTGGAGCAGCAGGGCTGGCCCTGTTGGAGGAACGTAGGGGTGGCAGGTGCAGCTGCCCTGGCCGCAATCACCGCCATCTGGTCCTGCTCTGCCGTCTGAGCATGGCAGTACGGGCAGAGCAGTTGCTGGCAGCCTGGCAGCAGCCACATCAGCGAGATTGGTGGTACGGGTTGTGATCGCCTTGGTGGATCAGGGAGTGCGTCGCAAGGGTCCAGGTGATCGCCCTGGGTGGCACCGGCGATGGCCCCAACCTACTGTATGCAGGAGGCGCAAGACATTGTGTTGCGGGGGGCACGGTGGTGCCCACGGCTTCATCTGCTTCCGTTCACCATGTTGCGAGCAGAAAGCATCAGGCGAGGACGATTCCGGCCCTCCGCACAGCGCGGTGGTGCCAAGAGTTGTCAAGAGTTTGCAGAAATCGCCCCTCCAGAATGACGACTGTTTACCACTCTCAGTTTGGTGCCGACGCTCCTGGCACACCCCTGTTGCACAATTGAACAAAAGACCGCCCCCCACGCAGGCTGCGCGGGCCTGCTGTGAGTACAGACACATGCTGTTGACCTGACCTGCACTGGAGTGCGAATGCTTGCTTCTACGCTGTGTTGCAATGGACACCGAGCGCGAGCGTGCGAGGCTATACCTAGCCGCAACCCTAGCAGCCCAGTCGCAGAGAGCGGCGAACACTTGGCTTTGCGTCCAGGACCTCGTCTAAAGCTCCATCCTCCGTGAGCTGCTAGTACAGCAGGCACTTGCGCTGGCACACCGGCGCAGACGCATGCCCGGGGCTGCCGCCGCCACCCCCCAGCACGGGACACCGCGTCGCTGAACACACTGTACTGGGCACTCCCAACGCCCACACCACACGCGTCCACTCACCGCTATATCGGCTGCAGCACGAACCGGAGCCGCTTGCAGATGGCCACCACGCCATCCCCAAACGCCGATGTCCTGGGAAGCGAGGAGCCCTGCAGCGAGGCCCCGCCGCCGTGCCCTTCCCTGCTCCTCGGTGCGTCCTGGCACGCGATGCTTATTGTGCTGCTCGTTGTCGCGGTGCCGCCCCAAATCCTCAAGCAGAAGTGCCTGTGCAGACCTTCCTTGCGGCCTGATGATCCAGCTGGTGAAGCAGCTGGACGCCGGCGCCCGCCTGGCCCTCTTTGGGACGAGCCACGCGCTCGCGGCCACCGTCGCGCAGCACCACCGCCCCATCAAGCTGCTCTGGCGCGCGGCGAGCAGCAGCAGCAACGGCAGCAGCAGCGTCCATATCCCTCAGACCACGCCTAGCTCTCCTTGGGGGACCACTTTGGTGGCGCTCGTCACGGCCTGGGCGCCCCCAGATGTGCACGTGGAGCTCTCTGGCCAGCAGCAGCATCAGCAGCAGGACGCGCCCATGAAGCAGCAGCAGCAGTGCAGACTGTCGCTCCCGCCAGCGCTGCTGCCACTCGTCACCCGTCTGGACGTGGCGGGCCTGCGCGTGACGAAAGAGGCGCTGCAGGAGACCGTGCAGAGGTGCACCCGGCTGCACACGCTGCGGCTGGACTGCTGCACCTTTGATCCCTTGGATGATCCCTCGGAGCAGCAGCATCCGCAGCACCTTCCAGAGGATGCGGCAGGGGAAGCAACGTGCCTGCCACAACGTGAAGGCGGCGCAGCAAGCAAACTGCCACAGGACGTGGATCCGTTGGCAGGCCCCGGAGCAGCACTCAAGCCCAGCCCTGCCACCAACGAAGACTCTTCCTGGCAGCCGCTGTCGCACCTGCGCACTTTGGAGGTGACGGTTCACAACCGTTCCACCGACTGGCCCTCCTGGGTCTCCCCTGCCCTCCTGCGCCTGGCCGCCCCCGCCACCCTCCTCATGCTGCTGCACTGCAGCGCCGGTCCCCACGCCTGCAAGTCCCTCTCCGCCCTGCCGCACCTGACGCACTTCCGCACCGACCAGCTGTGTGGGCACCTGGCGAGCGCACTGGTGCGCCACCCCACACTGCAGCACCTGCACGCTGGCGAGGTGGTCCTGTACGACTACAACAGCCAGCGGGGCGGGCAGCAGGGGTGCAAGTGGCGAACGCTGACTGTGGAGCGGTGCCGGCCGCACGCGGTGCTGCTGCTGCCGCTGGGGGGGCTGCAGCGGGTGACAGTGACGCGGTGCCTGGACCTGACGCAGACGTCTCCCAGTCGGCTGGGGCCGGCGTGCAGGGAGCTGCTGGAGCAGCTGGGCGGGCGGTTGGTGGCGCGGTGCGGCGGCGTGTTTGAGCGGGGGGTGGGAGGGCGGGCGGGGGGCGGTGTGGATTGGCGGCTGGAGGAGGAAGGGGAGGAGGGGTCCGCGGCGGGGTATTTTGAGCTGCGGGCGTACCATGCGTCGGGGCGGGATGAGGCCGCGTTGGCGCTGCTCAGGCACTTGGTGGTGGTGAGGTCGGGTGGTGAGGACGGGGAGGGGGGAGGGAGGGGTGGCGGGAGTGGCGCCGGAGGCAGGGGCAGTGGTGGCGGGGGTGGGTGTGAGGCTGGCGGCGGGAGTGGGGCCAACGGGGCCCGGGGTTGGGGTGAGGTGGGTGGCGGGAGTGGGGCCAGTGGGGCCAGGAGGGTGTGCACGTTGGGTGTGCGTGTGAGCGACCTTGCAGCGCTCCCTTACGTCATCGACGACCTGCTGCTGCCTTTGCTGTGTGACGCGACGACCAGAGGCCTGCCGCTGCGACCCGCGACCCTGGCTGGCCGTGGGGAGGTGGAGGTGGATGTGCGCACGCTGTGCCTGGCGTTTGGCGGCGCGTACGACCCGGGGCGGCTGTCGGAGGAGGAGGATTGCCTCATTTGGCAGGGCGTTGTCAGGCTAGCGAGCGCATTGGGGCAACGGTTCGTTTGCAGCGACGTGGCACACGCTGAGAGCGTGAGCAACGCGCACAGCGACATGGGGGCCTGCTGCACGTCGCACGTGGTGGTGCAGCTGCCAGAGGGCCAGGGTCTGCGCTTTGGCTCGCGTTTGATTCGTGAGGTGGCAGCGTGCGACCTGCCGCAGGGGGTGGCCACGGGGCTCAGGCTTACGCTGCTGAGCAGTTGGCCGGTGGAGTATGATGAGGCGCTCATGGAGCAGTTCAGAAGCCAGATGGCAGTGCGAGGCCCGAGCTGGAAGCTTGGCTTTGCGGTCAGGAGGGACGGCTGCACGCTGAGGTTGTAGACTGTTGTTGTTGTCGGGACGTCGGAGTGTTCAAGGTTGGCCTTGGATGGTGAAGTTTGCGGGCACCTTGTGCCTGGCGATCTGATGCCTGCGTGGTAGGCATGTGCACGAGACTGTGTGTAGCTTGCAAACGGGGCACTCGGCCGCAGCAACCAAGGCAGCCTGTCGCTGTGCGGCTAGTGCTGCAAGGGCCTTGCGGCCCTGCCAGCGTGCCATGGCCACCTCCTGCCCTTCTTTCCTTGCTGTGGGTGCGTGTAGCGCCCCGTCTGAGGCCTGTCCCGCTGCTTGCCGAGTGACGCAAGCTTTCGCCTGCATTGCTCCCTTCCTCCACGACGGTAATCGTTGCACGCTGCAAACCAAGAGGAAACCACAGTGCACCATCACCCGCCGTCCCTATCCTCCTCCCTCATCGTCTCCTAGATCGTCATCAAAGTCCCCCACAAAGCCGCCCCCAGCCTGCGCTAGCCCCCCGGCAGCAGGTGCAGCTGCAGCCCCTGCACCATCAGCCGTGCGCCCATCGCCGCCCCCACCGCTGCCCCAGACATTGCACTGCGCCACTAGCCGCACCACCTCCTTGATCGCCGCCACGCTGCCGCTCGCCTCCTTGCCCAGCCCCAGGCAGAGGAGGATGGGCTTGGTGCAGCCCGCCTGCTCCGCCTGGTGCACGATCTGCCGCGCGCACAGCTGCAGCAGAGGCTCGTCCCGCCGCCCGAGGAGCACTGTGGTGGTGTACGTCGGCGCGCCGCCGCCCGCCTCCTGCTGCTGCAGCGCCGCAGCCCCGGCCACGGTGTCCACGCTGGCCTCGATGACGGTGCCCGCGCTGCCCAGCTGCGTGATCACGAGGAGCACGCGGTCGGCGTATGAGGTGAAGTGCAGGTCGGTGGGCGCGCCCTGCACCAGGCGCCGGTAGGTGCGCGTGCGCAGGCCCGGCAGTGGCTGCTCTACTGACTCCGCGCCCTGCTGCATCCTCTTTGTGACTGACAAATGAAGGTGAAAGCGCCATCGCGGTCCAGGTGACTCCATGCCATTCGCGCCTGGTGAGCGCGCACAACAGAAAGGGCAGACGAGCGCTTCGGCTGCTGATGGCCCCGCCAGAGGACTGAAGCGCGCGTAGTCCTCTCTCAGCTGCGCGCAGCACGCATCGCAGATGGGCCCAGGACTCGCCAAGCGGCAGGGCTGGTACAAGCGCCAGGGTGTCCAGGAGGATGCTGCTGCAGGGGGAGGCGGCAGCTCTGCAGCCACGCCCAGCCACGACGACGACGGCGCAGGGCGCTCCCCGCAGCCGGCCGCCAACGCGTTCCAGGTGCTCATGCGCCAGCATGCACCCGCATCCACCTCTCCGGACCAAGCAGCAGCAGCGGGCGAAGTGAGCGAAGCGGGTGGTGGGGCGGAGCAGGCCCAGGCGCCGAAGATGCACCACGGCGGGAGCTTTGCCGACTACATGAACCTCAAGGTCGTCAAGCTTCGGGAGCAGGTGCGTGTGCACGCACGCGCAAGCTCATGGCGGCCAGGAGGTGCTCATGGCGACCAGGAGGTGCGCATGGCCACCCATCGGGAGCAGGCCGCGCAAGCGCTCTCCTGCAGCGGTGCCCTTCTGTTGTTCCTGCACTGCCATGATGGCCAGTCACAGTGTCCCTCAAAGGCGTGGAACGACAAGCACTACACCTCACCTGCAGCACCTACACAGTGGCGAAGAGGGGCCGGGGCCGCAGCTACCTAACGATCGGTTGGTGCGCATGCATGCATGCACTTGCAGTACGAGGCCAGCATGTTGCAGTTGGCGGTTGAGAGCGACATCTTCAAGAATGTCTCCATCTACGTCAACGGGCTCACCTGGCCCAGCAAAGACGTGAGAAACCTGCCATGGTGTGGGCGTGACACCTGTGGGTTGCGGTTCTTATGTAGTGCATGTCCTACTTGCATTCAGGGCAGTGCGCTTGTGCTGGGATGGCAACCTTGCCCCAAACCACGCGCAAACTGGACAACTGGGAGAGGATGCCGCCGAGTCTGCCTCAAACGCTGCTGCCACACGTCAAGGCGCCAGCAGTACCCACCTCCGCACTCGCTCTACTCTGGCTTTTCGTGGCGTGCAGGAGCTGCGGCGGATCATGATGCAGCACGGGGGTCGCTTCGAGCACTACGAGCGCAACGATGGGCAGGTGAGAGGCTGATGCGGGGACTGGAGCAGGTGCGTACATAGTGAAGTCATCATCATCGTCATTGCCATGACATGGCGATCACAACAGGTGCCGTGGTGCTGCAGCCGTCACGAAAGAACGCCGGGCAGGCCTCGCCAAGCAACGTTCACGCCAGTGCACGTAGTGTCGTGACTGACGCAGGCCTGTGGCGGGTGTGCCACACCGGGGCAGCCCACAGCAGTGTGTTGGTTGGAGCAGCCCGTAGTGTATCGCTGCTGTAGGACGCGCCTTGCTCATCCAACCCTTCAAGGCTCATCTTGGTGGATGCCGGCATGCCCTTTCCATTTCTGCAGGTGACACACTTCATCTGCAGCAACCTGCCCGACACCAAGATCAAGCAGCTGGCCAAGAGGCGGTGAGCTCATCATTTTACATTGTCTAGTGCCCTGACACATGCAAGAGGGCATACGACGCATGTTCAATGACGGCTGGTGGTGCTCGTGCGGACCGTCCTGCGTGCATGCACGCCCCAACCCGAGCCTGAACCCTAAACTTGCATGCGCAGGAACCCTATCCCGGTGGTGCGTCCAGAGTGGATCGTGGCGTCGCTGCTCAAAGGGCACCTGCTGCCGGTGAGACAGCACGTTGGCACACATTTGCACAGCCACCCGCAAATGCTGCCAGGTTCTGCAAGCTCAAAGGGCACCTGCTGCCGGTGAGACAGCACGTTGGCACGTTCGCACAGCCACCACCCGCGACTAAATGGTGCACTGTGGCATTGCTGCCAGATTTTTCCTGCAGCACCGCTGTGCGCGTCGAAAGAATGTGGCGGTCCTCGAGAGCGCATCTTTGTGTGCGCCCTGCACCCACCCAATCGCCACGACACTGCTCCCGCCTGCAGGTCCTTGATCTTTGCATATGCATACTGTTTGCTGCCTGCAGGTCCTTGACCTTTGCATGCACACTGCTCCCGCCTGCAGGTCCTTGATCTTCAAATGCATACTGTTGCTGCCCACAGATCCTCCTTGATTGATCTTTGCACATGTACGTATACTGCTGCTCATCCTGCAGATCAAGGACTTCAGCCTGCTGCCCGACACTGCGGGCGACCCCAGCAAGCAGACACGCCTCCGGCCCTTCCAGCAGCACCACGTGCAACTGCCAACCGCCACCGACCTCTACCCGCAGCTGATCCCACAACAACCGCCCCAGCAACCGCTCCAACCGCCGGCGCAGGTGGCTGCGGCACCTGGTGCTGCAGCCGCACTCAGCGCCCAGCAGCAGCAGTACCAGGGGTGGCAGGAGCAGCAGCAGCAGCCGCAGGCAGGCTGGCAGCAAGAGCAGGAGCAGCAGCAGCAGCAGCAACCACAGCAGCAGCAGCCGCAGCCTAGCTGGCAGCCACCGGGCGCCCAGCCTGCAGGTGCCTTCCCCGCCCACGCCCTCCCGCCCTCTCCGTCATCCATTGGCTTCGTCGGCGCTGGCAACGCTGGAGCAATGGCGGCACATGGGCTAGGGTTGGGGCTAGGTTTGGGGTTAGGGTTGGCGGGCACGGCAGCGCCTGCTGGGGCGGCTGCAAGGGTGGGCACAGCGGCGCCAGCCGTACCCACAGCGGGGGCGATAGCAGCGGCAGCGGGAGGCTGCGTGGGCCCCGCCCCAAACCCTAACCTTGATGACGTAGACCCTGCCGGCTCCATGCGGGCGGCGCAGCAGCTGTGTGAGCGCCTGAGGCAGGACTGCGACCTGCTGAGGGGTCCGCCAAACACCTCGCACGACAACCCCAACTTCATGGACGAGTTCTACGGGTGAGTTCAAGGCTGCACAGCAAACGGAAGGAGGACGCAGGAAACGGCGTGCTTTTGGGGGGGGGCGGATGTGGGAGTGCTGAGCTAGCAAGCGCCAGTGGTGCCGTCACAGCGTGAGCTTTGCATGTGGAGGAGTGCCGGAGGAGTGAGTAAGCACAGCGTGAGCACAGGAGTGAGTGAGTGAGACACAGCGTGAGCCGGATGAGTGAGTGAGTGAGACACAGCGTGAGCCGGATGAGTGAGTGAGTGAGACACAGCGTGAGCACAGGGGCACGGGGTGTGCACAGCGTGAACTGGAGGAGTGAGTGAGCACAGCCTGAGCACAGGAGTGAGTGAGTGAGCACAGCCTGAGCTGGAGGTGTGCACAGCGCGAGCTCTGCACAGTAGAGGATTGTAGCTAAAGCTTTGCCTCCCAGCCCCCGCCCGTGCATGTCATTGCAGCTCCTCCCGCCTGCACTTCATCGGCATGTGGAAGGCGCGCATCGAGGCGCTCATGGCGGAGACGGCGGGTGCTGGCCCACAGCCGGTCAGGCCGGCGGGAGCAAAGGGGTCCATAGGTGAGCGCGTGCCTGCTCTTTGTGAAAGAAAGAAAGAAAGAAAACGGCAGGCTGATTGAGGAGGGAGCTGTGCTGCAGGCCCCAGCTTCTACCGTGGCACTGCTTGCGCGTTGTGCTTGTGCACTGCTGGAGCTTGGCTGCCCTGGATGGCACGACGCTGCACGCAGCACACACACAGCTTCACAGCAGCACGTTCCATGCTTGCACGTACAGCACGCTCCAGTGTGTGAGGCCTGATTTGCAGCAGGGGTATCAGATGTCCCGCAAGCACCAGGCCACTGCAACAGCATTCGCATCACGCACAAGTACATCATGCATGTGCACGTGTTGCTGCTGTGCACCGTGCAGGCAGCTTCTTCCTGGCAGCCAGCGCCGGAGGAGGAGGTGGTGGTGGGGGCGGTGGTGCTGCAGGCGCTTCTGTGGCGGCCGCTCCCAGGCCCCCGCCGCAGCCAACCGAGCGCGCCATTATCCACATCGACATGGTGCGTCCTGTTGGCTGTTGGGGCTTTAAAGGCTTTGAAGCTTTGGCTGTCATCTGCAAACACGCGGAGAGGTGTTGGTGTGCATCCCGCTAAATGACCATGCATTTCAAACCGTTTGGCACACCCAGTGCAAGGCTACGTAACGGATGTGCCACGGCTTTCACCTTGAGGTCTTGTCTGCTGGCGACGGCCTTGTGGTTTCGCCTGCATGTTTCTTTGCCATTGTTGCCACTTCTCCAGTCAAGTGAATGCCCCAGACGCCATTTCACCGTGCCATTTGATTGCCGTGGCTGCAGGACTGTTTCTTTGCCAGTGTTGCTGAGGCGCAGTACCCCATCCTCAAGGGCAAGCCCCTGGTCGTCAGCCACTCGGCCAGTGCCGTGGGCAGGGGAGAGGTGAGGTATGGCAGCGTGACAGTGCGGGCAGGGGAGAGGTGAGGAGGTTTGGCGGTGTGACGATTGCCTCATTGCGTTTAGCTGCCTCACGAACGCTGCCTCGCCCCATCATGCTTGCGCCGGCACCTGCTGGTGGTGCCCCACCTCTGCAGGTATCCGCCGCCAACTACGCCGCCAGGGCTTACGGCATCCATGCGGCCCAGGGCATAGGGGAGGCCAAGCGGCTGTGCCCGCAGCTGCTGGTGGTGCCCTACATGTTTGCCAAGTACCAGGAAGTCTCGGAAAAGGTGTGTGTGTGCCAGTGGAGAGCTTTACATCTAGTACCGCCATATCTGGCGAGCAGGTGGTGTGGGTGCGGCGGTGATAAGGTGTTTCGTTTGAGGGTGGCAAGATCTTTCCGTCATCAGTAAAGGCCGGGGGCGCGAGGCTTCGCGTGTCAGATGATGACGCGTGACTCATTTGTCCATGCGAGTGGTCAGGTCCTTTTCAGGCTGTGGCCCACGCCGTCGCAGTGCCCTGTGCTCATCAGCATCATCACCATTATTGCATGGCCTTCACGACCGGCGTCATGATGCTGCAGCCGTCACGAACGCTCGCCGGGCAGGCCTCGCCAAGCAAAGCTCATGCTAGTGCCCACAACCCTGTTCATGGCATGCCTGCAGGTGTACCACATCTTGCTCAAGCACAGCGCGTGCGTGCAGCCCCTCTCCTGCGACGAGGCCTACCTTGACGTCACGGGCCTGGGGGTCCCTGAGCACGTGGCCAGGCGCCTGCGCGATGAGGTGGAGAAGGCTACGGGGTGCACCGCCAGTGCAGGTGGGTGGTCCCTGAGCACGTGGCCAGGCGCCTGCGCGATGAGGTGG
>QAXK01001928.1:0-10140 GCA_004335735.1 Chlorella sp. KRBP
GGAGGAGGCAGGTGAGGGCGCATGGCTTGGGGTTGAGGGTGATGTGAGCAGTGGGCCCGGGGACGACGACGACGATGAGGGAGGAGGAGGCAGGGAGGAGGCAGGTAGGGGAGAGGTGGTGGGTGGCGGGTGGGGCAGGGCTGGCGTTTGCTTTTCGCCGCTCAGTTGTTTGCAGGAGAGGAGAGCACTCTGCTGGGCTCATGCACCCGCACCCACACGCATTGTGTCTCCCACGCCAGCAAGCACGTGCTGAGCCAGGCCAGGTGGATGGGATGGGAGCCACACGTGCCTGCAGCGGCGGCCCTGGTGTTGCCTCCTCGCAGGCTTTGCCGAGGTGAAGAAGCGCGTGCGCACCACGGCGGGCGGCAGCACGGGGTCGGTGCGCAACCTGCGCATCCGCGAGGACACGGCCAAGTATCTGCTCAACCTGGACGTCAACTCGGCGCACTACGACCCCAAGACCAGGTGAGTGCTAGGGTTAGGGTTTACGGCTAAGGCGAGGGCGAGGGTTAGGGCTAGGGCTAGGGTTAGCGAAGGCGCCCTGCGCACTGCCATCGCGTTGGGGGGTTTGTGGGCGGGCGGGCGGGCGGGCGTGCTTGCACATGGCTTTGATCGCCCGGCCGGATGCCTGTGCGGCCTTGGTGTGGTTTTGCCTCGCATGGCCTGCGTCCCCCCTCTTGTTCTATGGTGTGCAGGTCGATGCGTGAGGACTTGGCTTGGTGTGGCGTTGCCTCACATGGCTTGCTTCCCCCCTCTTGTTCTATGGCATGCAGGTCGATGCGTGAGGACCCCCAGCCGGACAAGCCCATGAACGAGAAGACGTTTGCCGGCGACAACTTTGTGCGCAAGACGGGCGACTACCTGGCGTGGCAGCAGCTGCAGGTCCACACGCTGCAGGCGCAGGACAAGGGAGTCGAGCTCAACGCATTGGTGAGCCTTGCTTTCTTTTGCACCTGTTTGGATGCCTCAGAGATGCTTTCTTTGCGCCTGTACGGATGCCTCAGAGAGAGGAGGTGGAGGTGGTGAGCACTGGCCTGGGGGCGTGCGTGCATGACACAGCAAACCACGCCCTGGTGCCAAGGTGGCCAGCAGCAATCTCGCGCTTCCTCGCACCCTTCCAGCTTCCAGCTTGGCTGGGCGGCGTGGCCGTTGCTCGCACCTCTGGCCTGCCGTGCTGACGTGCGGCCTGTGCGCCTGGTGCACTCCTGTGGCGTGCAGGCCAACCCCTCTCTGGCTGAGAAGCTGTACCAGCAGTTCAAGTCCAAGAAGGAGAGCCTGAACAAGGTCAGCAAGGAGGACATTTTGACCAAGTACGGCTCGGCGGCCGAGAAGCCCCCAGAGGACCTGCAGCTGCTGGGCGGTACGGAAAAGTACGTCGAGTACGACCGCATGGGGCGCGTGGTCAAGGGACAGGTGCGCACGGTGGGGTGGGGTGGGGTGCGGGGGTGGGGGAAAGGCAGGCAGGCATGGGCTGGTTTGTTTGGTGGGAAAAGCAGCTGAGTTTGCGTGGAACGCGTGGTCAAGGGACAGGTGCGCCATGGTTTTGCAGGGTTTGGTGCTCAGGCGCCGGATATGTATGCAGGGTGTGCAGGAAGGCGAGGGCAGGTGCTGGGTGTGCAGCGTGGGGAGCGAATGGAGGTCAAGGGGCTGTTTGGGTATGGTGCGGCACCTGCAGTGGTGTGAGCGCACACCGCCGTGTGCTGACGTGCGCACAAGCGCCCATGGTGATGGACCAGTGCACGCAGCGAACAAGGCGCGCGCAGACAGGTGGTCACGCAGTGACGCTGATGGTGTCGGGTGGCGTGTGTATGCATGCGTGTGCAGGCGAACAAGGCACGCAGCTAAATGATCACGCAGTGACGCTGATGGGTGTATGCATGTGCAGGAGAACAAGGCACGCAGCCGGTACGACGAGGACATTCACCCCAACAACCACACGAGCGTGTGGGGGTCGTGGTGGTGCGACGGCACGTGGGGCTACGCCTGCTGCCACCAGACCGTGCGCAACAGCTACTGCGTGGGCAAGGCGGGGGAGCAGGCGCAGCAGGAGGTGGCGGCGCAGATGATTGCAAACATGGAGGCCAAGGCTGCGGAGCAGGACGCCGCCTTGCAAAAGTGAGGATCTCGTGGGAATGCCTGTGCCTCCTTGCTTACCCTGGGCTGATAGGGCTAGAAGCAGTCTGCACCAGGTCATTGTCCTGCTGTGGCCCTGCCGTGCCACGACGCGAGCCGTTGGTGGTGGTGCTTGGTGCTGGGTGCTTGGTGGTTGGTGTGCAGGCGGCGCGAGGAGAGCACGCTCACAGGGCACAAGCAGCACGTGGACGTGTGGGGCAGCGAGACGGCAGAGGTGGAGCTGGACGACAAGAAGGTGGGCACGTTGGGCGCTTCCACTGCCTTGGGGAAGCAGGGTGAATTGGTTACCACGGGCGGAGGGGCAGCCCTGTGGCGCGTTGCCGAGGGACGCCACGCTGGCAGGTGAGGTGAGGTGAGCTGCATGGCCTTGCCTGGCTTGCGATGTGCGCAGATCAAAGAGGCGTTGGCAAAGCTGGACAAGGCGGAGAAGGAGGCAGTGGACGGCGAGGGCGCCAAGCGCAAGTACCACTCGTTGGACGCCGCTGCGCAAAACGTGACACCCGAGGAGATGGAGGCGTGGCGCATCAAGCGCAGCAGAGGGGCGGACGACCCCGCCGCCAACCTTCAGGCAGGGACCAAGGTGGCAGGTGGCTACGAGCTCTTGTAGGGCATGGTGTGCAGTGTGCTGGTGGACGCGTGGGTTGCGCCGTGTTGCGCGTCTGGCGCTCCCTGGCCGCGCGGGCCACGGCGCCCTGCACTGGAACTCTGTACAAATGCCTGCACACTCCTGCAACCTCCCAGTGGGTTGTGCCTTTTTTCTCGTGTGGCATGGACCACATGGCGCCGCCCACGCCACCCCACACCCGCCCCGCGCCACCCCAGCGCTCAGAGCTTGCAGGAGCGCTTGAGGAAGACAGAATGGGCGTCAGTTAAGACAGCGTGGCCATGAAGTGGCCTGCGCGCCTCGCGCAGGCGAGGCCTCAGGACGAGGCGGGTCCTGCGGGGTCCTCCGCCCAGCCCCAGGACGCGCCAGGCGCCACGGTGGCTGCCGCAGCGCCGGTGGCAGGTCCCACGGGCGCGCTGGGGCCCATGGCGTCGGCCATGGCGCGGCCAGGGGCTCCTGCAGGTTCCGCTTCCGCAGGCGGAGCGGTCGGGGGAGGAGGGCCAGCGCCAGTCCCGCAGGTGGCCCTTCCGCCTGCCAACGCCTCGCAGCCGATCGGGTATGCGCTGCCGCCGCGCGTCTACCATCCCCCAGTCATGTACGCGCACCCCGGGCACCCCGCGCAAGCCTGGCCTCCCCCTCCTGTGGGCGCTTACCAGGCCCCCAGCGTGCGACCCCACGCGCTGCCGCCGGGCTACGACCCGGCGCAGGCGCACGAGGAGTACATGATGTCGCTGGCGATGGCGGCCAGCGTGAACGACTACCAGGCGCAGCAGCAGCGCAGGCAGCAGCAGCAGCAGGAGGCACAAACCAGGCAGCGCCAGTCGCAGGACGAGAAGAACAAGCGTGCTGCAGCGGACGCCAAGGCCAAGGCAGCGGAGGCAGCCACGCAGCTCTCCCACAAGTACTGGCACACCGGCAGGTGCGCGCAAAGCTTGCTGGTGGGCCTGGGTGTCGGTAGGGCTGCGTGCAGCGGCCGCAGCGACACGATGACGGTGCCTGTGCTTCGCCTGCGCAGCCTGGACTACACGGACCACATCGTGGATGGCTTCTTCGAGGTGTTTGGCGACTTTCCAGAGGTGGAGGACGCACCCCACAAGTTCCCCAGCCTGGAGGCGCTCAAGCGCGTGCGCACGGCAGAGGGAGATCAGCGGGAGGTGAGCGCAACCCTTGGAGCTGGGGCGACTGCAGGTCCTGGCGATGCCGTGCAGAGCGCAAAGGAGATCTCTTCAATCAGGCCATCACTTCGCGGGGCTCGCGCGGCACGCAATGCAGGTGGTGCTCATCGATCACGACCAGGACAGCAACCTGCCCGTGCTGGAGGAGCGGGCCACGGACGCCACGGGCGAGGTGGCATCGCAGGGCACCGCTGCAAGGATCAAGGCGCGTGCCAGCGCAGGAACAGCAAGCAGCAGCAAGCAGCAGTTGAGTGCAGGTCGGGATACAGCTGGAGCAACCGTGCTCTGCGACGCACCGCACGCTCGCTCGCAGGCGCTGGCGCGTCTGGTGGTGGACCGGATGGGCGGCACGTACGACAGCCACGACACGCTCATGCACTTCTGGCAGGCAGCCAGCGAAAAGGAGAAGCGCCTGCGCAAGTGCGTGTGCACCGACAGGCCAGCAGCACCAGCCCGGGCCTCACTTGCCGCACGATCAGCGGCGGCTGGCAGCCCTGCCCGACGTATTGCAGTTGAATTAGGTGCGCACGTGCGACATGCGTGCCCCCACGCACACAGGTCGGCGGTGATCCTGCTGGGCAACTTGGCGGTGGGCGGCGGCAGGCACCGCGCGCTCATGTTCAAGCTGCTGGGTGACTCGCTGGACATCAAGTGCGCCATTCGCAAGGGCGTGGGCGAGGACGGCTGCGACGACCTGGCAGTGGTGCTGGTGCAGCTGGAGGGGCAGGTGCGTGCCGCCAGCACATCAGTTCAGGTTGTGATGGGGCAGGTGCCGTGGCGCTATGCACAGCAGAACAGGTGGTGTGAGGTGCACGGCGTGGCTAGCGGTAACAAGGGCCTGTTGTGCTGCTGTCCCTCCACGTGTGCGCAGGAGTATGTGGTGGACATGCTGTCCTCTCCGGGCGAGCTGCTGCCTCCAAACAGCTTCAGCAAGCAGCACAGCAACTTCAAGAGTGAGTTCCACACGGCAGCACACAGCTGGGGGGTGCGATGGCCTCAGCACAGACAGTGCATGCTGCAGGGGGCTTACGCTCACGCTCATACCGTCGTGTCGGGTGTTGTGGTGTGCTTGCAGAGTCTAAAAGCCTGCGGCGGCCCCAGCACCCCGTGCCCGCCATCCCGCCCCCTCCAGTCATTACCCACGCAGCACCCAGCATGCAGGTGGGCCGGGCCGCCCTGCAGCACCAGCACCAGCAGCAGGCCAACGGCCACGCGCTCGAAGCAACCGGCTCCTCCTCCTCCTCCACACATCAACAGCAACAGCAGCCCACGCAGCCCTCCGAAAGCGGGGCACTCGCCGCCACCTCCTCCACCTCCTCCAACCCCCCGCAGCCCACCCCGCCTGCACCCGGCGTCAGCAACGTCGTCGGCAACAACCAGACGCCCTTTGCAAGCACCGCCATGGCGGGCAGCATGGCAGACGCCCTCGCAGCCGCCGGCGGGTGGTCCGCGTCCGGGGCCGCCGCCAGCACCCCCCGCGGCACACCTGGCACCTCCAACGCCGCCGCAGCCAGCACCGCAGACAACTGCCACATCGCCGCTTCCTTTGACGAGCTCGCCAAGCGGGCTCCCGGTGCTGACGCCATCGCTGCGGCGGTGGCAGCGGCAGCAGCCCCAGGCGCGGCCGGCAGCGGCACAGCACCCAGCCAGGTGGGAGCTGGGGGCTCGTCCGCGCTGCAGGGCAGCCGGTCGTTCAAAGCGCGCACCCAAGCGTCCAACCTGGCGTGCACCAGCGCGGCGTCTAGCAGCTCCGTCATGCCGGATTTGATCCGGCTGGACTCTGGGCCCATGCCGGAGCACCAGGGCAGCCAGCACCTCCCAGCGCTCAACGAGGGGCTCTCGGTGCCCGCGTTTGCCAGCAGCGGCAGCACGGTGGCTGTAGCGCCCACGCGCAGCGCAAACAGCGACCAGCAGCAGCAGCAGCAGCAGCACAACGGGGCGGCGGCGGGTGACGCGTTGCCGTCCGGGTGGGTCACGTTCAACAACGCGGGGGGGCACCAAGGGGCAGCGGTGGTGGGCCCGCTGGCGTCGCTCCCGGTGGACGTGGCGGGGGCAATGGCGATGCAGCAGCACACGCACCACCACCACGCGACGGCGTCGGCGTCTTCGGCGCAGCTGCCAGCGGCGGCGGTGCCGCACCACGCGTACCACCATGGGCACAGCCACAGCGCGGGGCACGCGACGCAGCTGGGCTCGTCGCTGCAGCAGGTGCGGGCACACGGCTTTGCATGCTGCTTTCCTCGCCTGGGTATGGGCTAATGCTGTGTGGGCTGTATGGGCTACTTGTGCTGTGACCAGCTGATGTCGTTCAATTGGGGCCAGGCGCAGGTGCACAGCCTAGCAACATATGATTCACAACAGCCACAGCCTGCCAATGAGGAAGGGATGATGATTCAGGCTGGTGGTGCG
The DNA here is from genome assembly GCA_004335735.1 of Chlorella sp. KRBP. Classification (NCBI taxonomy): domain Eukaryota; kingdom Viridiplantae; phylum Chlorophyta; class Trebouxiophyceae; order Chlorellales; family Chlorellaceae; genus Chlorella; species Chlorella sp. KRBP. The sequence continues at coordinate 6,322 of QAXK01001928.1, forward strand.
CACAAGTGCTGTGTGCACACGGCGGCGTCGGTTGCGGTGCAGGTGCTGGAAGAGAACGGCGGCAGCGGCAACGCCGGCGCTAACCAGTCCACCAGCATGGCGGGCAGCATCAGCGCTGGCAGCAGCGCCATGCGCCCCTCCGCGCAGCTCGCCGCCTCTGCCTTCGCCTCCAGCGCTGCCATGGTGGGTGTGGTGCTCGACTCGCAGCCCGAGCTCGCAGGCGTCGGGGCGGGCGGCGGCAACCAGAACCAGGGAGTGAATGTGCACCCGGGTGGGGCAGGCGGTGCCAGCGCTGGCGGCGGCGGCGGCGGTGTATCGTTAGATGGCAGCGGCGGCGCAGGCGCGGGCGTGGGCGCGACGCAGTATCGGGCGTTGCCCACGGGTGGCGGAGTCGGGGGAGTCGTGCAGCAGATGGGGCATATGGTGCTGGAGCCACCGGGTGGGCTGGGCGGGGGTGCGGGCGGGATGCCGCTTGGGACGCACCCGCAGCAGTCCATGGGGATGGCTGGCGGTGGTGGGATGGGCATGCTGCCGCAGGGTGGCGTCATGATGGCAGGGGGGCAACCGATGGGTACGCCGCCGCTGCCCATGGGTGCTGGGGGCTTGCAAGGGCCTGGGATGGTGGCGCAGGGCATGGTGGGGGCACCGGGGGTGGCCATGCACCACCCGCACCACCACCACCACCACCAGCACTCGCAGTCCGCGCAGGCACGCACGTCCTTCAGCAGCCAGAGCAGCGGCGGGACAACCAGCCCACTCGCCGCGCAGCAACAGCAGCAACAACAGCAGCAGCAGCCGCAACAGCAGCTGCTGACGTCAGGCGGCGCGTTGATGCCGCCGCTCCCGCACCAGCAGCAAGGCATGCCCGCCGTCATCATGGCATCCAACATGGGCCCAGGTCTGCCCATCCCCGTCAACAGCCTCCCCAGCCCCGCCGCCACCGCAGCCGCGCCCTGGCTCGCCCCAGGTGGCCCACCCACACACACAGTCAGCCTCCCGCCCACCGCCACGCAGCCGCTCATGCAGCAAGCCCCGCTGCTGGTGCAACCCAACGCCTCTGTCAGCAGCGCCGTCCCCGTGCTGGTGCAAGCGCAGCTAGCCAACTCCCTGCCGCAGCAAGGCATGATGGTGCCCCCCGGGGGCCTCGCACACATGCAGCCGCCGCAAGCACCGCCCATGGCGATAGGTTCAGCGCCTGTCCGCACCGCTCCTGTTGCCCGGGGGCCACCGGGCGCCGTGCCCCTTGCGGCGGCGGGAGGGAGCAACAGCGGCGTGCCCATGCGCGGCGGCCTGCCGCAGTCCCTCGCCAACGGAGCGGTGTCAGGCGGCACGCACGGCTCAGCGGCGGCGGCGGCGGCAGCGGCGGCCGCAGCAGCAAAGGGTGCGAACGAGCCGTTCGCGGACTTGTCGCCGTTTCCCGGGGCCAGCTCAGCGGCGTCCTCCACGTCGGGTGCGGTGTCGGGCGCGGTGGAGGGAGGGCGCGGTTTGCACGCTGTGGCGTCATCCAACAGCTTGCTGGGCGGAGGGCGGGCGTCGGCGAGCAGCGCCAACAACATGGTGGGGATGATGGGCAGTGGGATGAGCGCGGCCAGCCAGCAGCAGCAGCAGCAGCAGCTGGCGGGCAATGGATACCAGCCTTCGGCGCACAGCGAGGACGCCATCCAGTCCAGCGGGAGCAACACCGCTGCGGCTAGCAGCGCCTTCAACAGCCAGCAGCAGCAGCAGCAGGCGCAGCAGCAGCAGCTGCAGCAGCAGGAGAGCCCCCGTCGCCGCGGCATGGGGCAGCCCTCTGGTGCCGGTGCCGGCAACAACACCACCCCCATCCAAAACGCCTGGGCGATTTGGGGCGTGGACGGCGTGCAGGCGGCGGCCATGTCAGCCAGCACCGCATGGACAGGGCAGCCGTACCTCCTCGCCCCCGCCAGCCACGGAGGTGTGGCGGGCGTGGCCTACCCAGCGGCACTCCCCGCGCCCTCGCAGTCGTACGTGGTCAGCACGCCTGGTGGTGGCATGGCGCAGGCGCCGCCGCAGGCCATGCCGTTTGGCTCCCCAGGTCCGTCGCCATACGCCCACATGGTCGCGACGACGCCACAGGCGCCACCAGGGTATCCGGTTGGTGCCGCGTCAGGCCAGGGGACGCCAGCTTCCCCGTACCTTCCCGTGACGCCGGGGCCGACGGGATGGGGCACGGTGACGCCGCCATCGCAGCCGCAGTTCCAGGTGGGAGCTGTGAGCGGCGGAGGAGGAGGAGGAGGAGGAGGCATGCAGATGGGTGGTGGGGGGGCGGGTGTGGGTGGCGTGGGGCAGGGCGGGGCGTTTGCGGCGGCGGCGGCGGCGCACGCGGCGGCGGTGGCGGGTGGGTTGGTGGACCCTGGGCCTGGAGGGGGAGGTGGGGGGCACCAGCAGCATCAGATGGAGGGGCAGCAGCAGCATGCCGCGCAGCAGCAGCTCGTCACACTGCCTTCGTTACAGGTGAGGAGGGTCTGGTTTAGCCGAGGGGGGGGTGCGACTGGTGTGGCGTGGGGTTGAGGGTCGGCTCTGGTGTGCCATGTTTCAGTTTCAGCGTGTGCGCAGTCTCATGAATGGTTGTTGGTGGGGATGCTGGGTGGGCAATGCGTCCAGGAGCGGCACCGCAAACCGCTCCCCCGTTTTCCTGCACAACTTGTTGGCCTGGTGGTGCAGATGGCCGGCAACTACTGGGAGATTGACCCGCGGGAGCTGGACTATGGTACGGGGCAGCGGCTGGGCATGGGCTCATACGGAGGTGCGTGGCGTGCACCTGGTAGCGCCTGACAAGGGGCCTTGCATGCAACCATGCGGCCTCAGCACGTCTCAGCATGCAGTTTTGCTGCTTTGGGCGTGATGGCTGGCGTGGTGTGCTAATGGTGGTGGTGGTGGTGTCGGTGATGGGTGGTGCTACATGCGTTGTGCCGTGATGGTGATGGTGGTCCTTTGGTGCGCTGCAGAGGTGTACAAGGGCACATGGCGCAAGACCGAGGTGGCCATCAAGCGGTTTATTGACCAGAACCTGTCGCCGGCGCTGCTGCGTGACTTCAAGGCCGAGGTCGGCATCATGAGTCGCCTGAGGCACCCCAACGTGGTGCTGTTCCTGGGTGCCGTGGTGCAGCCGCCACAGGTGAGGTTGGGTGCGCGGGCGGGCTGGGTGGATGAGTGGGTGGGTGAGTGGGTGGGTGAGTGGGTGGGATGCCGTGGTGCAGCCGCCACAGGTGAGGTTGGGTGCGGGGGGCGGGCTGGGTGGATGAGTGGGTGGGGTGTCGTGGTGCAGCCTCTGCAGGTGCAAGAATGAATTCAGTGTCCTAGCAGGTCAAGGTGCTGCACACATCTGGGAGCTCTGCAGTGCTCTGCTGCCCGTGTCTTGTCCTCAGCAGCATCCGCTGGCTAGTTTGGGTGTTGCCGCCTGCGCACGCGCACTTTCCTCAACACACCGTTGACGGTCCGTTGTTAATGTATATGATGCTGATTGCGCACGCGCAGCTGGCGATCGTGACGGAGTTCATGCCGCGCGGCTCCCTCTTCCGCCTGCTGCACCGCGCGCGCGTGGACCTGGACCCCCGCCGGCGCCTCTACATGGCCATGGACATTGCCAAGGGCCTCAACTACCTGCACAGCTGCAAGCCCATGATCGTGCACAGGGACCTCAAGAGCCCCAACCTGTCAGTGCGGATTGTGGGCATTGTTTAAAGGATGGAGTTGGGTGGCCGCACACTTGATGTATGCGTGTTTCGGTGTTTGCATCCGTTGGGGTGCCTTGGTAAGGCCGAGCTCAGCTACCTGGGCGTACCAGATGTCTCACAGCAC
>QAXK01001930.1:0-11704 GCA_004335735.1 Chlorella sp. KRBP
ACGAACAGGCTGCCCGACTGCAAAAAGGGAGCCACACTGGCAGCCAGACCTGCACTTTCAAGTTGAGTTGGCCAAGGAGCAACTAGCTCTGCAACGACGGTGACCAAGGGCATCAAAACGAATAAAGAATAGCACAACTGGTACAAGCGACGGTGCTGCCTCAACTGCTGGCGTCCAGCGTCCTGAGCGCCTGCGCCAAGTGCTGCACTCCCAGCGTGAGCTCGTCCGGCGTGTAGAAGGCGAAGCAGAGGCGGACGTACTGGTGCATGCCGGGCCCGCACATGGAGCCAGGCGTGAAGCGCACGGCGTGGTGCTTCTCAGCGTGCTGCAGGAGCCTGGTGGCGTCCACCTGCGCAGGGTGCGGTGCCGCTAAACTCAGTGTGCTGCTTCCACTAGCATCCATCACTCCATCAGTTCGTCGGGCAGTTTGGCGGGCCCTGCCCACTCACCCCCGACGGCAGCTCCACGAACACAAAGTACCCGCCCTGGGGCGCGTGCCAGGTGAGGTCGGGCAGCTCGCGCCGCAGCGCCTGGCACAGTGCCTGGCAGTTGGCCGCCAGTGCGGGCAGCACCACCTGGTGCAGATGCGTGTGCACCAGGCCCAGCTCCAGCGCCGAGTGCATGATACCTGCGCATTGGCATGTCGAGCACATCCTGTTGTGGCATGTCAGTACTGCGAGCATGTCAACACGCGCCCGCTGTCTGGAGCCAGACGTGCGTGCTGCTGACCTGTCTGAAGGGCGGCCATGCAGCCGCCTGACACGGTGGCTCCGTCACGCTTGATCCGCACCAGCAGGGCTGTGTCGGCCTCAATCCACCTGCGGTGCTCAGCCAGGACACCATCCACTTGCCACCTGCAGGCCGCACACCACCCCTTGTGCTCCTGAGCGCCGCCTCCTCCCTGCCACGCTTGCATCCACTCTCGCCCACCCGCTCACCCGATGCGCAGGCCTGGCGCTGTGAGCTTGCTGAACGATGACAGCGACACCACCCTGCTCTGCCCCGGCCCACCCAGGCCCAGCGCCTTCTCCGTCCACCTCAGCGGCTTGGGCACCTGCCACCCGCTGGCGGCAGCCGCAGGAAAGGTGAGCAGCTGATACACCTCGTCAGCCACAATGTACAGATCGTGTTTGTGGGCCAGCTGCACCAGGCGCTGCCGCTGAGCAGTGCTCAGAGTGGTGCCGCGCGGGTTGTTGTGCGTGGGGATTGTGTAGAGAAGGCGGGGCCGCGGCACCGTGCCATTCCTGCGCAGCGTGCAGCCGCCCCACACTGATATGAGGTCTGTACTTGGCAGTCACCTGCCTGCCTTGCTGCACTGCGCTCAACGGGTGCGCGGCCCACAGCCGCACCTTTGGCCCGTGGGTGTCCCGTGCAGCAGCATCTGCTCCAAGGCGTCCACATCCATCCCGCCTGCCACGGTGGTCGGGACGTGGTGCGTGATGAAGTGCGACTGGTCAAAGATGCGCTGCGCCAAAAAGTAGGTCGGGCACTCGACAAACACCTCGTGCTGGGTGGCTGGTGCTGCGGTGCAGCCGCTGCCGCCAGTGGCCGGCACGTCGTGCAGCAGGTGCCGCACGCACAGGTCCAGGCCGTGGGACACGCCTGCGTGCGGGGCGTGACGGTGCTGCTGCACGTGGTGTGTGGTCCCCATCGTGACCAGCCTGCACGATCCCTTCCACCCACATACCAGTCGTGGCCATGACCTCGTCGGCGTGCACCTCGTAGCCGTGGCCTTCGCTCAGGAACTGCGCCAGCGCGCGGCGGAAGCCCCTGTACCCCGCTGCCGGGCCATACTGCAGCAAGAGGGTGGACTCTGCCTCCGCGCTGAGGCGGTGCGCGGCCGCCTGCTGGATGGCCTGGCGCGGCAGCAGGGAGGGTGCTGGTTGTCCCACGGAAAAGTCCACCACGCCCGCGCCCACCTGCCGGCTGACAAACTCGCTGAGCATCTCTGTGCGTGGCGTGGCGTGGCCAGCCATGGTTTGCGTGTTGCGCCTGCAGGTGCAGATGGGGCTGGCACTGCGCCGCAAGCCGCTGCAGCACAGGCGCCGCGCCGTGCCCCGCAGCATGGCAGGGACAAGCTCTGCACGCCCCTGGCTCTTGAGTGGTGGAGCGAGGCGACACTCCCAAATCGGGCACTGTCCATGCAAGGCTAGGAGGAGGAGCAGCGCGGCTACGCTTGGCCGCTCGCGATCAAGCAGCAGCTTGTCCTTAGCAGAAGCTCACGCCTCTCGAGAAAGCTCACGCTTTCGTGTGCCCCGAACACGTCGACACGCAGGTGCGCCACTTGAATCGAACGCAGCCACCCGCAGCAGCAGCAGCTCGAGCACCCACACCGGAGCAACCGCAGCATAGTACTCTAGTCGCTCTCTCTCCCTTGTTCGAAGCGACCAGGGCTCCTCGGTGTGCACGCGTCCTGCGACGAACGCAGCGACCCGCATGACTCAGGCGCGCAACGGGGGCTCCAAGCAGAACAAGCAGAAGCTCAGCCTCCAAGCGTTCGTCGGCTCGGCACCAGGCGCGCTCCCTCTGCAGGCATGCCTCCCTTCAAGGCCTGGGCAGAAGTGAGTGGCTTTGCGAGCACTGGGGCCTTGCAGCGGCTGGCCGTGCCTCGTGTGCTCCTGGGCGAGAGGGTGCACCGTTGGCGCGCCTCGAGCAACGATGTCGATCTCGCGTTCGCAACTGTGTGCGTGTTCTCCGCGTCTCGTTCGCTGCTCGACAGGGCGGACCTCTCCCATGTGGCGGACAGCTTTTCGGCGCTGACGGAGCCGCAGCACAGCGCCAGCAGCGCTAGCACCGCGACTGCCAACAATGGCCCCCGCTCGCGCCACGGTGCACCAGCAGGAGCAGCAGCAGCAGCAGCAGCAGCAGCAGCATACGAAGCAGGCATGCCTCCCCCACCTCCTCCCCCACCTGCCCGCAGTGGCGGCGGTAGCCCCTATGGTGGGTACCCTACCTCTCGCGCCAACGGACCCTACCACTCGGGCACAGGCGCCAACGCCTATGGCCCCCCGCCGCCGCCGCCAATGGGAGACGACCTGCCGCCGCCGCACTGGCAGCACCCTCGTGACGCCTACCACAACATGCCTCCTCCTCCCCGCGGAGGCCGCTACGGCGGAGGCCTTCCCTCGTACCCTCGTGGCGCCCCCCCTCCTCACCACGCCCACCCAGACGACATGCTGCCTCCTCCCCCACCGCCACCGCCGGACGCACCGCCGCAGTATGGGTACATGCGCAACGGCAGCGGACCGGGTGCTGCCCCTGGAAGCGGCGGCCCCCCAGGAGGCGGTCCAAGCTGGGACGACCTCCCGCCCCCTCCGCCCCCACCACCCGCCCGTGGAGAGCCCGCAGCTGCAGGGTACGACCGCGGCTACCACCGGGGCGGACCTCCTCCTCCTCCATCATACCACCACCACCACCTCTATGATGTGCCGCCGCCACCGCCGCCGCCACCGCCACCGATGCGGGGCAGCCACCGCAACGCTGGCTACCCTCCCTCCTACCACGAGGGCTACCCACCGCACCACCTGTATGGCCCAGGGGCACCTTACCCTGACATGGGGCCGTACCACGAGGGCATGGCGCCCCCACCGCCACCGCCTCCACCCCCACCGCCGCATCCGAGGGCGGGCAAGGGCGCCCCGCCACCCCACTCTGCCGACCCAGCAGGCGCCAACGGCCACCCTCCTCCTCCTCCACCGCCACCATCCCGCAGCAGGAACAAGCAGCAGAGGGAGGCGGCTCGGGCAGACGCAGCCGCGGCCGCAGGTGCCAGTGGCCCGCCCGTGCAGCTGCTGCAGCGCCCAGCTTCCGCCGCTGCGACAGGTGTCCAAAAGGGCGCGGCGGATACGACTGCAGCTGGCCACAGCAACACCAAGCACCAGGGTGGCGGCAAGGCCACACGCGGTGGCGCTGGTGGTGGTGGCGGTGCCCCTGCGCCCACCTCGCCCGCCACGTCCTCCGGGCCCCGCTCCCCAGCACCCGCTGGCAGCAGCACCCGCAACAGGCCGCCACGCGGCGCCGCCGCCGCCGCGGCCTCACAGGAGGGCGATGCACCTGTGGTGGGCAGCAGGAAGACACGCCGCGGCAACAGCAGCGCCCACGGCAACGACCGCGCGCCCGCACCACCACCCACCGAAGCCAACGCACCCACCCCCGGCAGCCCACCCGCCTCAAACAACAGCGCCGCAACACCATCGCCACCACCACCAGCACCCGCTGTCACCGCCCCCGAGCCCACAGCAGCAGATGCTGTGCCGGTGGTAGACGTCTCCCCCGCCCCACCGCCCCCGCTGGTGGTGGTGCCGCAGCCGCCCCCCGCCGCTCCCACCGAGCTCCCTCTGCTCGCCACCACGCCCCTCGCCACCACCACCCAGCCACCCGGCGCCGTGCGCAACGCCTTTGCCGAGCGCCTCGCGCAGCAGGCCCTCGCACGCCTGGCCAGCCGCGCTGCCGCCTCCACCGCTGCCGCCGCCACCGTCCCCACCACTCTGACCGCTTTGAGTGCGGCGGCACCAAGCAGCACGGCAGCGGCAGCACTGGGCCCGGTGTCGTCGGCTTCGTCCCTGCCCTTGGCCACGACCGCAGTGGCCGCGGCCGGCGCTGCTGCTGCTGCTGCCTGCGCGTCGGCCATCAGCAGCCCTGCCGTGGCCACCTCGCCGGCCCGTGGCAGCCCGTTGCTTGCCGGGTCGGACGAGGGATCATTGATCAGCAGCGGTACCGAAACGTTACCGCCGCTCCCACCCAGGCACAGCGTGACGCTGCTGCCCTCATCGCCGTCCTCATCCGCACGCTCGCCTGGGGGCGGCGGCGACGGCAGCAGCAGCGCAGCGGATGGCGACGCAGGGCGTCCGAGACTCAAGCTGCAGCCTCGCTCGCTGCCGATGGAGGGTGCAGCTGCATTGGGTGGGTCTGGCGGTCTGCTGGGGAGCGGTGCTTCGTCGGTGCTGGTGGCGGGGAGCGATGGCGGGCCTCTGTCCGGGGAGGACGTGGTGGGGCGGCGCAAGCTCAACCTGCAGCCGCGTGGTTCAGGCGCCAAGGGTAAGAAGCGCCTCGACAGTTGTGTGCAGAATGGGTGCACACCTGTGCGGTGCTGGCACGCTGTTTGAGAGGGCCTGTAGCACATGCTCACGGTTGCTGTGTTGTCACGGTCGCTGCCACCGCGTGCGCAGAGGTGTCCGCCGCGCTGCTGGACACCAACGGCACGCTGCACGCCTCTGGCAGCGGCGACCTCTCCTCCTCCGCTGCCCCACGCCGCGGCAGCAGCACCACCACCACAGGAGCTCCCACCGTCCCTGCCCCGGCCAAGAGCTCGTCGGTGTTTGGCCAGGCGCGCCCCCGTGAGGAGGTGCTCAAGGACCGTGGCGTGGATGGGGGCCACGGCGCTGACTCTCTCATGATGATGATGGACCCGCCACGCTCCGGTTCCTTTGCCAGCAGCAGCGCCAAGGACCACCACGGCTACGCCCTCGCCGGCAGCGCGGGCGCACGGGGCAGCCGCGCCACGTCGGTCGCCAGCGGCTACAGCGACGAGCACCGCATGGGCGACCAGTGGCAGACGGTGGCGAAGCGGCGCAACGGAGGAGGGTACGAGGGCGGGCCGGCGGCGGTGGGGCCGGGCGCGGTGGTGGACGATCCGTTGCTGGGGGCGTTTGGCCACGGGCCCACGCGGTTCTTTGGCGCTCCGCCGCTTGCGGGGGGCGGTGGGGGGTTCCCGCGGGGGGGTCCAGCGCCATATGGGGATAGGGATTACCACGGGTCGTCGTACCGTAGTCAGGATCACGCGGCGGATGAGGGCGTGGTGATCAGGCGGGGCCTGCCGCTGCGTACCGGAGAGTTTTGAGGTCTGGGGTGCGTTGTGGCACCTGCGAGTTGCTTGGTTGCAAGGGCGCCTTTTGAGGCGGCCCAGCACCTGGCGTTGAGTGCCCAGGTGGAGAGGGAGCAGTTTGTGCACGATTGAGGAGCGCGGATGTGATGGGGCGTTGAGTGGCGCCCATTGCAAGAGGATTTTGCAATGCACGCCGGAGATGTACACCTTTCTGCCCGCTTGGTTTCTTGCTGCTGCACTCCTCATGCTCCTGGGAGTGGTGGGTTCTGCCCACGTTTTGTCGTTTGCATGCTGCCCTGCTCGTGTGCAATTGCCGCCCACGCTCGAGGACTGGTGCGGGCCCTGATCGCCCTCACCAGGTCGCAAGGGCGGCACGCTGCGGTGGGCAAGCGCCGCCAGCGATGAGACATTGGAGGTGCACACACCGTTTCTCAGCCTCCCTCCAGCCTCTCCAAGTTGCCAAAGCCTGACGTCACTCCTCCTCGCTCACTCCTTCCCCTCGTACCCCAGCCCTGGAGCCCGCATAGCCCAACCCAGCACACTATCTCCACCCCTCCACACGTTTGCCAGCGCTTGGCGAGAAGTTGGCACGCTCTTCGAGTGGCACACACACTTTTGCGTGCACCTTCGACATGTCGGCACGCACCAGCGCCGCGCAGCTTGCGGATGCCGTGCCCAACTACAAGGTCATCATGGTGGACGACGACGGAGGCCAAGAGGTGCGCGGTGCAGGTTTCGCGGGGCCAGCTCAGCCTTCGGAAGTGCGCACGAAGGGCGGCAAGAACAGGCAAGCGAGCTACGAGCAACGGCGGCCCAGCCCGTAGCCCGTAGCTTGTAAGAGCAGAGCCGGACCACGCAGGGCAAGCCTCTTGCTTCTGTGCGCGCTCCACAACCGGAGTTCCCGTTCTTTGTGCAAGCACCACATTGCAGGAGAATGACACAGTGTCTCCGCTTGAGGGGGATGCGATGAAGCTCTTCTCGCCCAGCTTGGCGGCCAAGCTCACCCTGGCGGCGCCGGACGCGCCTCCCCCCGAGCGGAAAGCCAAGATCATCGGGGTGCGCCGCCGTGTGTGGGCTATGGGCTATTCTCCTCTTCACTCTAAGCTGCACAGCTTCCCAAACCGGAGAGGGCGAGTCCTCGCGGGCGCCGGTGTGTGTGTGTGTGTGTGTGTGCGCTTGCAAACGGGGCGGCCCAGCCGCGGTAACCAAGGCAGCAGCGATGAAGTTAGGTGTGTGCATTCCATGCCCATGCGCAGCTGGAGAAGAAGCACGTGCTCAAGGGCCACGCCGAGGCAGTGCTGTCCATCTGCTTCAGCCCCGACTCTCTGCAGCTGGCCAGCGGCAGCGACGACAAGACCGTGAGGTTGTGGGACGTGGCGAGCGGCAACCTGCGCTCCATCTTCAGCGGGCACCTGGGCAGGGTGCTGGGCCTGCGCTACATTGGCAGCGGAACCATCCTCTTCTCAGCCTCCAAAGTGAGGCTGCGGGCATGCACCAGCAACGGGGCAGCAATGGCGTCGGGTGCAGCAGCTGGGGAAAGTGCAGCTGTGTGCCCAGGGCGTATGCCGTGGGTAGCTTTGGTTCGTAGAGAGCGTCTGGTTGCGGCGCCGCTGATGCATGCCCTGCGAGACCTGCACATCCGCAGGACAAGACGCTGGTGGAGTGGGACCTTCTTCGCAACACGCACCGCAAGACCTTGGAAGGTGCGGGCGGACGACCCGCCACAGCCATTACAGCTCATACATCCGCATTTCAATAGCACCACACATTGCATAGCCCTCAGGCCAGGTGCCCATCTGCGTGTGTGTACATACTGTCCCCTGCGGACCTGTGCGTGTACGTGCAGGGCACACCAACGTGGTGTGGTCGGTCTGCCTGAGCAAGGACGGCACCAAGGCCATCTCCGTGGGCCACGACGAGACCATTCGTTACTGGGACACCATGACTGGCGCGCTGCTCAAGACCATCAAGGGAACGCCCGGCAGCGGCACGCACCACACCTCAACCATCTACATGATTGTGGTGCGTGGAGGCAAGCAGCAGCAGCAGTGCCAGCACACCTTGCCATGGGGGCCATGGCGGGGTGGCAGCAGACAGCACGGCGGCGGCTGCTCCACATTGTTCTCCGCCAGCCGCCCCGCCAGCAGCCCCATTTCGCCTGGCAGGTTCACAGGCAGGTTCACAGGCAACAAAGGCTGGATGTGTGTGTGGGTGGTGGTGCGCGCAGGCTAGCCCAGACGGCAAGATGTTTGCCACGTGCAGCGCCGACAAGACGGTGCGCATCTGGGACCTTGAGTCGGGCAACCACATCAAGGTGCTGGCGGGACACACGTCGCACGTCACGGCCGTCTCATGGCTGCCATGCAGCACCAAGCTCGTCTCAAGTGCGTGCTGCCGCTGGGCTGGGCTGGTTGGGGGGTGCCTGCGCCCTGCCTGCTGGCACCGGCAAGTGGGTTGTTAATTGAGCCGGGGTGTGATTGGATGGCTTGCTGCCGTGCAGGCTCTTGGGATGAGACCATTCGGTACTGGGACCTCACCACGGCCAACACCATTTACGTCTTCACCGGGCACAACAGCAAGGTGCGTGCGTGCCTGTCGGTTCCACCTTTGGGCGTGGTGGTCCTACCGATCATGCCCATGCGTGAGGGGAGCACGGTGCACGTCTGCGCTGTCGTGTGCGTGGCCGCCTGCGCAGGTCAACTGCGTGCAAGTGTCTCCCGACGGCGACTGCTTTGCCACGGCGGGCGAGGACAAACTGGTCAAGATCTGGCGCATCTCCACGCACGACTGCTTCCAGACGCTCACGGGCCACACCGAGGAGGCGCTGGGCGTGACGTGGGCGCCCGACGGGAGCATCCTTGCCTCGTGCGCGCTGGACAAGACCATCCGCACCTACAAGGTTCTCAGCGTCTGAGGACTGCAGGTGGTGCTGCAACATCTGGCTGGACCTGGCTGGCTGGCTTGGCTGGGTAGGTGGACGTGGACGGGTGCTGCAGGCAGGTGATTGCACCACCGCGTGTTGGCGGCTGCTCCTGCCGCGCCCTCCTCTCTGCGCTCATCGGATTTTCATACTCTTAGTGGGTTTGGCACGCTGCTCAGGTGTGATGTGCTGTTGTTTGTGCGCCGCTGTGCTGCTGCCTTCTTCTCTGCACATGCGGACATGTGCTCCCGTCATGGCGCTGCTGCTGTCTAGATGATGAACGGACAAGTATGAAGATGATGCGGGTGCTGCCTGCAGGGCCACCCCTGAAATGCGCTGGCCTTTGGCATCATCGTGGTCTCTCGAGCCAAAATGCAATTGCAAGGCTCTCTTGGAGCGTGGCTGCAAGTAATGCGGGCTGTGGGCGCCAACATGTGCCAACAAGCAGCACCACCGGAACAACCATACATCAACGTGTTCGAGCAGCCCAGTGCAGCACATATGCAACAACAACACACTGGTCCGTCCTGGCAGGGCCCTGAAGCCTCGACAGCACACGTAACGCACAGCAAACAGCCAAAACCTTTTGGCCACCCGCGCCCAAATCGCAGCCTTGCGGCGCGGGGCGATGCGTGACGGTGTGCACTCCCACAATTGTCCCACCATGCAGCTGCTCTAAGCCCTGGACACCTCCGCCATCATGTGCAGCAGTGAGTTGATGACGTGCACGGCCGTCTTGGCCAGGCGCCCCACCTCCCCGCCGTGGCTGACGGCCAGCTGGCCCAGGCGGTGCTTGAGCGGGTCCAGCACCATCCTGCACACCACCAACCGCACCGACCGCAGGACAAGACGCGTCACTTCTTAGCACCGTCCGCATTCTTAGCACCCTCCGTTGCAGGCATTGCACCAACAAAAAAGGTTGTCCCAGCTTTTGCAGAGCCATGGCTGCAGCCAGTGAGCGCATGTGGATCCGCTCCGTGCACAGACAGGCTTCCAGCCGTCAGCAGCGCGCGTGAGCTCACCGTGCGTGCCTCGCCGTGTGCGGGTCGTTGACGTCGAGGCTGTTCCCCGCCTCAGTGATCCAGTGCAGCTTGGCCTCGGGCTCAGAGTCCAGGCCCACGCCCAGGTGGGAGAGGAGCGACAGGATCACGCCCTGCACTCAGGAACAACAACCGCAGGGTCACACGGCCGCACAGCGCAGACACAAATGTGCCTCCTCCCCTCTCCTCTCTCGTCTTGACCACGTGCCTCCCTTTCCCCCCCACACACCAAATAGGCCGCCTGCCTTTTTTCTCCCTTGCTGCTGACCCGTGCTGCCTTGGTTGATGCGGCCTGAAGCCCCATTTGCAAGCTCAACACACATACGCACCTGGCTGAGCAGGCAGGGCACACCCAGCACTGTGGCGGGCGCCACCTGCCGCATGAGCCAGGGCAGGATCTCTGCGCCGTTGCTGCTGAGCGCCACGCTGAAGGCAGCGTCAAACTCCTTCTTGGCCAGGTGCTCTGCAGACGCCAACACACAGCACAGCATACGCAGCATTCAGACGAGCTACGTGCATTGACGAGGCCTGCCTGGCGATCTTTTGTGACGGCTGCAGCACCATGACACCTGTCATGAACGCCATGCGATGATGATGATGATGATGATGATGATGATGATGATGATGGTGACACCCCGCCGCCCGGGCCCAGCACAAACAGCACCACGAACAGCACCACCCCGTACGCGCCTTGCATGACGTGCCGTGGGTCGCGCGCCAGCAGCCCCATGGGATCCCCGGCTGATGCCCCTGCCACGCCGCTACCCGGGAGGGCCGTGGACGAGGCACGCGAGGCGAGCGTGGTGCTGACACCCGTCAAGTTGGCCACCTCTGCCTTGAGGGTGCCGCACGCCTGGGTGACCTGCACACCACAGGGGAAATGTGAGAGGTGCTTCAGTAGGCGGCAAGCATCACTGCACTGTTGCTCGTAGCATCGCATGATCAAGTCCCCGCCAATGTCATGACAGGGATAACAGCTGCCGCGCCTGCCTGCATCCACAAGTAGCCTGCATCCACAAGTAGCAGGGCAGCAGCGTGGCAACACGAGAGCCGCAGCAGCCCAACCACAGCGAGCGAGAGACTGCTTGCAGAAAGGACCACCATGCCACGCCCTATGGCGGCCAGGGAACACTCCCCGTCGAAGCAGACTGCCCAGCCACAGAGAGGGCGGAGAGAGCCACAGGAACACCCACCTCTGTGCTTGTCCCATGCAACAAGAGAGCCACATCAGCCCAACCACAAGGCCGGGGCCAGAGCAACACCCACCTCTGTGCTTGTCCCGTGCAACAAGAGAGCCACATCAGCTCAACCACAAGGCCGGGGCCAGAGCAACACCCACCTCTGTGCTCGCCCCGCGCACTGCCTGCGCCGCGTCCTGTGATGCCTTGACGTGCGCCCCCAGGCCCGCGCTCAGCGCCTGCTCAATCTGGCCAAACATGGCCTGCGGTCGGGGCAGGGCCACGTGCGCCATAGCAGCAGCGCTCATCAGCGTTACACATTTCCATTCACCACATCGAGGGCACCACCTCACGCTTGCCATGGGCCACTTTTGTTTTCATCGAACAAGTCAGGCGCATACTCCACGTGCTGGTAGAGGCAGACAGGGAGCACAGCTGCGCAAGCGTACTCCATGTCAAGGCCAAGGCCAAGCCTGCCCTGACTGGTCGCACCTGGGTGGCACGCTCAAAGGATGGCACGATGGTGGAGGCAAAGCTCTCGCGCAGCGCGTCCGCCACGGCGCGTGGGAGCGTGGCCCGCACCGCCTTCTCCGACGCCTGCACAGGATGAGACACACGGGCATGAGGCACAGGGGGATGAGGCTTGGTGTGAGTTTGCTTGGCGAGGCCTGCCTGGCGATCTTTTGTGACGGCTGCAGCATCATGACACCTGTCGTGAACGCGATGCAATGATGATGATGAC
>QAXK01001933.1:0-13853 GCA_004335735.1 Chlorella sp. KRBP
TCAGGCCGTGGCACCTTGATGAACTCATCAAGCCCGCCCACTGCTGGGATGTAGTCGGGGATGAAGGGCTTGAGCTTGGTCTCTAGCTCTATGTTCTGGGGCTTGTACCTGTGTTGACCACGTGAGCAGTGCATTGACGTGTCGACATGGCTGCTGCTGGTGTTCCTGCTGCTGCTGCTGCTGCTGCTGGTGACGTTGAGGCTGGCCGGGCATGATGGTGCTGCTGCAGCCGCTTCGCACCTGCCAATGTACTGGAAGAGCGCCTTGATGTCATCATTGACGTGCAAGTGCTTGAAATCCATGGCGTTGTAGGCACCTGGGATCTCTGCAGAGCGTGCAGAGCATCAAGACCACCACCCAGTGCCGGTGAGCAACTGGCACCCACTGGCGCCTTGCTGATGACTGGCGACCTGTCACTGGCAGCACCCGCTGGCAACTCACACGACACCCACTGGCGGCGCACCGACTGTGGAAGCGTCCGACTGCACGTGGTGATCCTGGCTAGTAGGAGCACCGTGCACTGCTGTGCACCCGTGGTCGCTGCCTTGAATTATCCGTCTGTGTGCGGCCCCTCTCCCACCCACTGTGAAACGCTGGCACCCGCTGTGCGGCGCACCCCAAGCTCTGGCTCCCCACCCACACGCCGACCACCCAACGCACCTCCCCCTGACGCGGGGCCTCCAGAGTCGCTGGCTTCCTGCTGCACGCCCGCCAGCCTGCCCGGGCGCGCTTCCTGCCCCGCTGTCGCTGATGAGCTGGGATCCTCCCGGGCTGCGGTCGACATGCCTGCCGCCGGGCCGCCCCGCGTGGCGGTGCTGTGCAGGGCGGGCGCGCCCCCCATGGGCAGCTCGTCGTCGTGTGACTCGATGAGCGACGCATCTGCACGCAGCAGGTGAGCGTGAAGCACCCTGTTGAGCACCGCGTGCGCCCGCTGCCCCACCTGCCCCGCCACCGCCAGCCGCACCTTTGACATTGGGAGGCTCATCTCGCCCACCGAAGCTCTCCGTGTCGCTCAACGCTACCTCCTGCGCAGTGTGCGGCAGCATGTGGAGCCGAATGAAGCCATGCACACACACCAGCGGCTTCGATGGACCTGCTGCAGGGACCCACTGGCGCGCACCTCGTCGTGCGGCTGGTTCTGCACCATCGTGGACTTGGCCGTGCCGTGGAACACCTCGTCGTCATCGTCGTCCACCTGCAGCAGCGAGGTGCGCGAGGAGCAGGGTCGGTAGAGTCCACTGGCCCTCGGCATTGCGTGTCATCTCGCGCATTGGATGCGTGCAATCCAGCGCTGGCTGCGAGCCCGCTGCACGAACCTGGTCGTCCCTGTAGTTGAAGTCGTCCTCGATGCTGTCGCCCATTTCTCGTTGTTGGACGCTGCAAGTCCGGTGCTGCGGCAGGCTGCGACAGGCAGCTTGTGCTCTCGCTCTCTCCCTCGCTCCCGCGGCACGGACAGGGGCTTGCACGAGAAAAGACAGAGAATCGGCAAGAGAGCAGTCCAAGAGCGTCCTCAGGCTCGTTGTAAAACATGCGGGCCAGCCGTAAGCCGTGTGGGCACCTGTGTGAGCAGCACCGCGACGAGCAACTCGTGCTGCGCGTGTGCTGAGCTGGAGAATTGGCTCCACTGCTCACATGTGGCAGGCCCATCAGTGCCATCCTGCAATCCAAAGCCTTTGCTGCTCTTCCTGTCCTCGCGCCCACCGCGTCCATGCCGCAACTGGTCCACATGCTGCCCCGCACAATTCTGCCTCATCAGGCACATTACACTGCAGCATTCACGGCCAGAGCTGACCAGACGACGACAATCTGCCGAAGAGGAAGATCTTCAAGCGCTCCGATTGAGCGATGGCGGACGACCTGGAGGAGGAGCTGCAAGGTGAGCTGTGGATGGCGCGTTGCTGCTGCTGTGGCGAGTCGCATCGTGGGCCGACGAGTGCACACTCACGCGCCAAGCGGCGGCCATCCTGCACGCGCAGGAGAGGAGGGAGAGGGCGGCGAGGAGGAAGAGGAGCAGGAGGGCAGGTGCGTCTCATCTGAATGGCACATCACAGCTGCTTCTCCCAGGGGCAGCAGCTTTGAAGCGGCGCCGCGCTCAACTGCTCACACCCACGCGCAGGCCTGGGGAAGACACGGTGTATGGGCTGCTAGCAGAGGACGACGGCGCTCAGGAGGATGAGGAGGCGGATCTGCTCGAGGAGCAGCAACAGCAGGAGGAGCAGGAGGAAGCAGGGGACACCAACAAAGCCGCGCACGCTGCAGAGGACGCAGGCAGCCACGACCAGCAGCAGCGTAGCACCGGTGGCGCTGCCGCTTCTGGCAATGATGCTGCCACCAAGGTGTGCATCTCGTGGGACAAGGTGCTGCATGGTATGCACACCCAGCGCCTCAAGTCACGATTGTAATGTGTCTGCTGACGCGTGCACGACACGTGTGTGTGCAGGGGCGAGGTGGGCGTGCGCTTCCAGCAGCCTACTACATGGACGTTGCTGACATGGAGCGGCCAGACCCCACGGACGCCGGCGGTGACCAGCAGCAGCAGCAGCCCGGGCCAGGCAGCAGTAGGACAGGGCAGTGGGCGCAGCGAGGCGGGAGAGGAGGAGGAGGAGGAGGAGGAGGCGAGCGGAGGGACGGGAGGGACGGGAGAGGCGGATGGCAGCAGGGGCAGCAGGGGCAGCGGAGGCCGTTTGACCAGCAGCAAGGAGGGCGGGGGCTAGGCCCTCGCATGGGTCCTGGAAGGCCTGGGGGCCCTGTGCCCCCGCCGCACCCACCACCGCACCCGCCGCCTCAGGGCATGGGTCCTCAGGGCTTTATGATGGGGCAGCAGCAGCAGGGAGGGGGCATGGGGCCAATGATGATGATGGGAGGGGGACCCAGGCCGCCCCCTATGCCCCCACCTGGGCCACCACCAGGCCGCGCAGGTGGGTGTGTTGCAGGTCGTATTTGCTAAGCGCCGCTGCTACGACAGCTGCGGTGCAGCTTCGTGTGAGCTTGTGCCTGTGGCATGGTGCAGCTGTGGCAGACCACTGGCAGCAAGCAGCTCACGTGTGGATGCGCACACGCAGGAGGAGGAGGAGGAGGAGGCCCTAGGCCGCCAGGAGGACCCAGGCCCCCTCCCGGGGCCCCACCTGGCTTGCACGTGGGCGGGCGCGGGGGGCCAGGGGCGCTGCAAGGTGGGCCCCTCAGCCCCAGTGGCACAGGCTCCCAGCACCCGCAGCAAGGTGGAGGCGGCCTCATGCCTAGCATCATGCGGGCAGGGGGGGCCCAGCCATCCGGCGCAGGCGGCGCCAACGGCAGCATGAATCAGGGCCTAGGAGGAGGGCAAGGGTGGCGCGGCCCCGCCCCGCCCCCACACCACCCTCTCTCCCCACCAGGCCCTGGTGGCCCCATGGTGCCTCCCCACCTCATGCCCCCGCCCCACATGGGCGGTGTGCCCCTGCCAGGCCCTATGATGATGATGATCCCTCCTGGGGGGCCAGCCATGCTCATGCCGCCGGGGGCGCTTATACCCTCGCCCATGGGCATGCTCGACCCTAGCATGCACCCGTTCCAGTCGCACCCGCACCGAGAGACTAGTCCGACGGGGCCACATGGCAACACGTGGCATGCGGGCGTGCCCCGACCAGGCGCTCCTGGTGGGGGTCCCGGGGGTGCAGGGCCGGGCGCGATGGCATCAGGGCCAAGGAAGTGGGTGCGGCCAGGGTCCTCTGCAGACGGGACAGTGGGTGAAGGGCTTAGTGGTGAGCATGGGGCAGCGGAGGCGTCAGGGCTTGGTGTTCCGCAGTCTACGGAACTGGCGGCGGCGGCAGCGGCGGCGGTCGAGGCGGCGCTCAGAGAGTCCAAGGTGCGGTCAGTCTTTGCTCTGCAAGCTCTGGGCTTGGGTGTAGGGCTTAACTCAGCGTGTGAGGAGTAGCTAGCTTGTTGCTCACTGGGTGACGCGTGGCGTGGTGGTGCTGCTGCCACACGTGCAGAGTGCTGAGTTGCAGCGCCGGCTGGCGCTCATCGAAGCCCGCAAGCAGCAACGGCAGCAGCAGCAGCAGGGCGGTGGGGACGCCACTGCTGCTGCTGGTGAGGCACCCTCCGTCTCCCCGGCCTCTGGTGCACTGCCAGGGGCAGCAGGCGTGGCCACGCAAGCAGCAGCAGGGCGTGGAGCTGCGGGGGGGCGTCGGGGGCCTGCTGCAGGAGCATCAGCGGCACGGCCAGCGGCGGCGGCGGCGGCGGGGGCAGCGGGGGGGGCGGCTGCTGGTTCTGCCACTGCGGCGGCGCTGCTTCAGGCGCAGGAGGAGTACATTGCACAGCTCAAGCGCATGATTGCGCTCAAGGAGCAGGCGAAAGGTGCGCTGGGGGGTTGAGGGGGGGGGGGTAGGTTGCAAACGGGGCGACTTGCGGTAGCCGCCAGGGCACCATCCCTTGCGATTGAATGAGGGTGTGCAGGAGGGAGGGTGGGGTCGGCTGTGCTTGACGCGGATGCATGTGTGGCACTGCCCTGTGCAGGTGGGGCAGCAGCTGAGGCCGCAGCAGCAGGCGTCAAGCGTGCCGCGTCGGCGGACGAGGGGACCGCAGCAGCGGTTGCCGGCCATGCACAGGTCAAGCGGGTGCGGCGCACGGCGCTTCCGGCTGCTGTGGGGCAGGCTGCTGAGGGTCAGGCGCAGCACCAGGGCAACGGCAGCGACGGCGGCGCCATGTTCTGCGAGGAGAACGCCGGGGCCAACGGGGGCGCGGGCGGCAACGGCGCCCACGCAGACGAGGAGGGTGGAATGCTGGGTGAGGACGGCGCGGAGGGCGACGGCACTGCCATCGTGCTGCACTCTGGCGCTGCGGAGGAGGAGCTGGAGGCGTGAAAGAGCACAGAGTGACTTGATGATGCGTGCGCTTGATCGTGGACTTGATGACGTGCGAGTTGCCGACTTTGGCAACTTTGCGCATGAGGGTGTGCCGCAACTGCAGCGCAATTGAAGCGCAGCACCACGGTGTCAGTGTCAGCGACTCTGCAGCTTCGTGCTGACTGCGCATCGTGGACTGCGCGCGCGCGCACCAGTTGGAGATCCGCACCTTCCCCCCCTGCGAGCGAGCACACAGAAACCAGCTAGCGCTGCGGCGGAGGCGGGAGGATGTCGGCCGCTAAGCCGGCGACGGGCAGCAAGGGCCCCAGGGGCGAGATCGCCGAGCTCTCGGCCTCGCTGCAGTCGCTGTGCACTATGGGCAAGCGCAGCGACAAGGAGCTGCGCATGCAGAAGCGGGACGTGTTCAAGAAGGTCATCAACTACCTCACCGTCGGTGCGTTGCTGCTTGGAGCAGGAGCGGGCAGCGGGCGGGCACTGCACACACGCGACACGCTCGCCCGCCCACAACCCCCTGTCTGTCTTTCACCGTGTGGGGACCAGCTGATGCTCAACTACAACGCCAGCTCCTTGGCGGGAGGCTGACCTCACCTTCTGCCTGCTAGGTGGCCCTGTTTCCGGCTCGGGTTGACTTCGCGTGCAGCATCGTCCTCTCCTTGCAGGCATGGACATGTCGTCCCTGTTCCCCAGCATGACCTCCTGCGCCAACCTCAGCCCCGACGACATCGTGCTCAAGAAGATGCTATACCTCTACATCACCCACTACGCCGCTCAGACGCCCGACCTCGCCCTCCTCACCATCAACCAGCTGCACAAGGACTGCGTGGACCAGGACCCGCTGGTCAGGGGGCTGGCGCTGCGCAGCCTGTGCTCGCTCAGGCTGTCCAACTTCCTCGAGTATGTGGTGAGCACATACTGGGGACGCTGGGCTCCTTGCTGCCAGGTGCAATGCCAGGGTTAGGCTGCTGCGGCAGGACAGCGTCACCAGGGGGCACAGAGGAGCACAAACGTGCTCAGCGATTGGGAGTCCCGCTCGGTAGCAGCTAGCACATCAAACACAAGCTGTGTTGATGCTGTGGTGGTGGTTGTGCGCCCGCAGAGCAGCCCGGTGCTGCAGGCCCTGTCCGACCGCCACCCGTACGTTCGCCGCACGGCAGTCATGGGTGTGCTCAAGATCTGGCACGTGGACAAGGGTGTGGTGGAGAGCACAGGTGAGGCGGAGCGCCGCAGGCGCGCTGGGGTGTGTATGCAGGGCGATGCGTTGGCATGTTGTGCCTGGCTGGGACGGCCTCCCGGCTCTTGAGTCCCTCCGCCTGGCATGCGTGTGCGTTCCTTGGCACGCGCTCGCTGCGTGCAGGCATGCTGGACACTGTGCACCAGCTGCTGAGGTCGGACCCCGACACGCAGGTGCTGGCCAACTGCATCACGGTGCTGGTGCAGGTGAGTAGCCTCCTGGTAGCTGGCGGAAGAGTGCACGGGCAGCTGGCAGCTGGGGTGGGCAGCGGACTGGTGGAGGGGCAGGGGGCGATGGGTGGCACGTCAGGATGTGATCAAGGCCATTGCTGCAAGCTTGCCACTTGACTTGCGGTCCCTGCACCGATGAGCCCTGCAGGTGTTGGGCACGCCTGAGCCCTTGCTGGAGCGCACCATGCTCTACAACCTCATCAACCGACTCAAGGTGCGGACCACCAACCGATTCACAGTCTGTGCTTTGCCCCATGGTGCTGCCATCCATCCCGTGCTCCGCCTGGCTGCAAACGACGGTTCCCTGCCGCCCCCACCCCATCCCGCCCTTTGCTTGCGCAGGAGTTTAGCGACTGGGGCCAGTGCCAGGTGCTGGAGCTGGCGGGAAGGTACAAGCCTGCCAATGAGACCGAGGTGAGGCTTGCATCTATTTGGGTGCCGCTTTAGGAGCCCTGCAGATCACAGGGCTCCCTCCTGGAGCGATCAGAAGCCCTGAAGTGCCAGGGCACATGCAGCAGCAGCATGTGTGCCATGCAGAACGCTCCAATGCCTGCTCCGTCCCAGGTGTATGACCTGCTCAACGCCATGGAGGACCGTCTTGCTGCCGCCAACAGCGCCGTGGCCATGGCTGCCACCAAGGCCTTCCTGCACCTCACGCTCAACATGCCGGCAACGCACCAGCAGGTGAGGCTTGGAGCTGCTGCCAACAGGGCGACAGCAATTGCTGGGCAGCAATTGCTGGCTCTTCTGTGGCATGTGGCCTTGTGAAGGGGTCCATCCTATGTCAAGCAGTGAATGACACAATGTGCCTATGCTGCGCCATTATGTGTGTCTCAACCTTTTCCCGCTCGTTACCCACACTGCAGGTGCTGGAGCGCATCAAGGAGCCCCTCAAGTCAGTTATTGGGCGCGACGACCCCGCCGTCACCTACGCAGTGCTGGCCAACGTGCTGCTGCTGGCCCAGAGGGCGCCCGTCATCTTCGAGGCGGACTACACCACCTTTTACTGCCGCACGCACGATCCATGGCGAGTGTGCTTTACACGGGCTGCGCCTTACTCTCGCCATGCTGCCTCAACAGCACAGCGAGGAGCAGCGCGCACCAGCTGGGTGCAGCGTGGGTGGCAGGAACAAGGACTGAGGAGCTGTTTTCTGTGCCCACTGTCTTGCTTGTTTATGCGTTGTTGCATTCTGCACGTTGCCATCCTGCGAGTCACGGTTGCTGCCAAGGGACGCCGTGCTGGCACTGTTCAGGCTCGAACAGATGCCGCGTGTGACGTCTGTCCGCGTATTGTGTCATCATCATCATCATCATCATCATCATCATCATCATTGCATGGCGTTCACGACAGGTGTCATGATGCGCATTGTGTGCGGACGTGTGTGTGTCGTGACAGGTACATCAAGAAGCTCAAGATGGAGATCCTGTCAGCCCTGGCCAGCAGCAGCAACGTGTACGAGGTGGTGAACGAGCTGACCGAGTACGCGCGCGACGTGGTGCACCCCAACATGGCCAGGGAGGCCGTGCGCGCGGTGGGGCGCATTGCACTGGCGGTGAGTGGCGTGGTGACTAGCTAGTCCTGCCCTCCGCCTCTTTCCTCTACCTTTACCTCTGCCGTGTTTTCATCCCTTTCAGCAACCTGCCTGCACCGCTGCACCAACCATGCGTACGCATGTGCGCCGGTGTGGCGGGTACCGCCAGGGGAGTGCTCCTGTTCCGTGAGAGCACCTGCTGCGCCCCTCACATCCCTCTCTCCTTGCGTTCGCGCACAGGTGCCCGACGTTGCCGGCATCGTGGAGCGCCTCCTGGTGTTCCTGGAGAGCGCGTGTGACGCCGTGGTCTGCGAGGCGCTCGTGTCCATCAAGGACCTGCTCCGCCGCTTCCCCGACATGGCAGAGGTGGTGGTGGCCCAGGTGAGAGAGGTGAAGGACTCGCATGACACGCGCTCTGGTGGTGCGCGGCGATGGTGGATTTTGCATGCATGTATCTGCATGTATGTCTAGGTTTGAGAGTGGTTTGCGCAGCCCGCCTCATGGCCAAACAACTCGAAACTGCCAAACTGCTTGCAGGTGATGCTGGCCGTCACGCAGAACCAGGCCTTGGGCCTGGGCGCCATGAATGAGCCCCAGGCCAGGGCGGCACTGCTGTGGATCCTGGGGCAGTTTGGACACTTCATCCCGGTGCGCGGCTGTGGATGACATGTCACTGACAAGCGTGTGGTGGCGGTGGTGGTGGCTGGCAGCGGCTTCCATCTACCTGGCATTTGGCAGCAGGCAGGCAGGCGTGTGTGCTGCGCGACGTTTGACAGCCGAAAACGTCACGTTGCCCACCACGCACTGCAATGCCATGCAACGCAATGCCACCACGCAAACGCCTGCTGCAGGAGGCCCCGTACCTCTTTGAGCCGCTGCTCGAAACCTTCGCCTCGGAAGAGGAGCCCGTCAAGCTGGCCTTCCTCACCGCCGCCATGCAACTCTTCTTCAAGCGGCCGCCCGAGTGCAAGGCCCTGCTGGGCCAGCTGCTGGCCGCGGGACTGGCCGACACCAACCAGGACGTGCACGACCGGGCCCTGCTCTACTACCGGCTGCTACGGGCCAACGTGGCGGAGGCGGAGCGCATCGTCAACCCACCGCTGCAGGCCGTGATGAACTTTAGCGAGGCGCTGACGGATGAGATGAGGGACGCGGTGTTCAACGAGTTCAACACGCTCAGCGTCGTGTACCAGGTGAGTGTACTGGGGCTGGGTGGTGATGGGGGGCTGGGCCTGGGTGGTGATGCGAGGCTGGGGCTGGGTGGTGATGGGAGTTCTGGGGCTGGGTGGTGATGGGAGGCTGGGGCTGGGTGGTGATGGGAGTTCTGGGGCTGAGTGGTGATGGGAGTTCTGGGGCTGAGTGGTGATGGGAGTGCTGGGGATGGTTTGCTGATGGGAGGCTGGTCCTAGGTGCATCCCACGGCTGGGTGCGGTGGAGCGATGCGTGGGCGGTGTCTTGGTTCGCCTGTTCAGTCAGGCTTGGTGGCCTGGGCTGCCGATGCGTGCTCTGCTCGCGCTCACACTGCTCATGCTCACTGCTCTGTCTGTGTGGCTGCGTGGCGCATGTGTGCAGTTGCCGTCAGCCAGCTTCCTGGAGCCTCAGGGTGCCTACCAGTCCCTGGTCACCGTGATGGAGGCGCCGGAACAGCCAGGTGCGCACGCTGCCATCACGCTTCACCCTCGACTCCTTAGCAGCAGTGGCAAACGCAAGGCATGCTCTTGCTTTGCTCGCGTTTCCTAGCGCTGCCATCATTGTCCCGCTGTGGTGCTGGGGCTGGTGGACACGTGCCCAACGTTGTGTGTTCAGACGAAGCCAACCGCAGTGCTTGCTTGCGTGCCGTGCGTGTGTGCGTGTGCTGAGCTTCACATCTGGTACAGCCATGTCTGGCCAGCAGCTACCAAACTCAATACCAACCTGCGTGCGAGTGCAGACGTGGGCCCCAGCCATGAGATGCTCGGCGCCGTCGACAACTCAACCAACCTCCTGGCCGACGTTGACGGCACAGGACCCGCCAGCACCTTTGCCGGCGGAGGCGCGCTCTCAGAGCTCGACCTGCTCGACATTGGCGGAGGCGGCGGCGGCGGCAGTGGAGGCGCGGGCACATCGGCGGCGGCGGCGCCCTTCACAGGCCTGGACCTGCCCCCGGTGGAGGCGGCGTTTGGTGGCGGGCTGGGCAGCTTGCTAGGAGGTGGCGGGGGCACGCCGGGGCCGGCGGGAGGGGCGGGTGGGGGTCTGCTGGGGGGAGGGGGGTCACCGGCGCCGACAGCGGGTGTGAATGGAGGGGGAGGTGGGGGGCTGCTGGGGGATGGGGGCCTGTTTGGTGGTGGAGCGGGTGGGGCGGCGGCGGCGGGAGGTGGCGGTGGTGGAGGGGGGATTGGGGGGATGCTGGATGATATGTTTTCGATGCCGGTGGCAGGGAGTGCGGCGGTGGCACCGGCGGCGGCGGCGGGGCGGGCGGCTCCCCAGCCAGACCTGTTGCTGGACCCACAGGTGTGTGTGTGTGTTGTGGTTTTGGCTGCGCAGATCAATGGCTTGCTGGATCCTCAAGAGGGCACGAATTGAGCGGGAGTGTGCAGACGTGGGCGGTCAGTGCTTGTTGGGCGACGTGGTGGGCGTGTTGGTTCTCACAGTGCTTGTTGCGTGTCCCTGGTGTGCGCGTGCGGTGTGTGTGTGTGTGTGTGCGCGCAGGCACGGTTGCAGCCTCGTGCCTTCCAGGACAAGTGGAAGGCGCTCCCCGTCTCACAGCAGTACACCGAGCCGCTGTCGGACGGCACCATCCGCGCCATGGCGGCGAACAACCACAGGGACCTGTGCCAGCACCTGACGCAGGCCTACATTCAGACCACGGCATCAGGGGGCCAGCCACCCACCTACAAGTGAGCAGTGTGTGGCAAAGCGTGTGCTGGCGGCACGAACGGTTGCTCCTGCACTGCGTGGTGCGCCTATTCGAACGTCACGCGCACTGCCTGCCTCGCATGGCCTGCACACGGCAGGTGTGTGCAGGTGGTTTTGGCATGCTGCTGCACGTCACTTGTGCATGCATGACTGACGCTGCGCACTGCTGTGTCATTGCGTGGTGTGCCCCCTCAAACGCAGGTACTACTTTTACGGCACGCAGGCTGGCACTCAGCTCGTGTGCCTTGTGGAGATGGTGGTGAGCACCACGGAGCGCGTGGCGTCCGTTACCTTCCGGAGCGAGCTGCCCGCTGGCGGCACGCTGCAGTTCGTCGAGCTGTTCAAGAACTGCCTGCTGGCATTCGCGTGACGCGTGTCTGGTTTAGGCGTTCACGTTGGTATGGAGGCACGGCGGTGTGCGTATTGTGCATGGCTCTCCACACGGTGTTATTTGCTTGGGACAGCTGAAGTGCAACCACCGGCTCACGTGAGGCTACAGGGCGCATTGTTGCAAGTGGGAGTCACAGAGCGTGGCTGAAGGCACAGAACATGTGCCTTCAGTCTTCAGCATGCATCGCGGTGTCTCAACCCATGGCCATGCAGAGCGAGCGATGCAATGGCACCGTGGCTATCCTGCTGTCAGTCCGGCAGCCAAAACACGCGCAAAAAAAGCCGTCCGCAAGCTGCAATATCTACAAGAGGTCACTACTGCTGCCTACCAGACCGAGATCACTCCCACTCAATGGTGCTGGGTGGCTTGGATGTGATGTCGTACACCACGCGGTTGACCGACCTGACCTTGTTGGTGATCCTGCTGCTCACGTCGCGCAGGAAGGCGGCCGAGAAGTTGTACCAGTCCGCCGTCATGCCGTCAGATGACGTGACGGCGCGCAGGGCCAGCACGTAGTTGTGCGTGCGCTGGTCGCCCTGCACGCCCACTGTGCGGATGGGCAGGAAGACGGCAAAGGCCTGCGCGTGCACACGCATGCACACGGGTGGGGCAAGGTATGTCAGGAGACTGAGAGGTGGATGATCCATTCAGTAGCAAAAGGCGTGCTGACGTGCGCTGCTGCGCCCCAGGGATTTGGGATCTTCGTCACTCTCACCTGCCAGATCTCGTCGTACAGCCCGTACTCGCGGATGGTGTTGATGAAGATCTCGTCCGCCTCACGCAGCACGTCGAGCTTGCTGCCCTCGGTCACGTCGCCCAGCACGCGCACCGCCAGGCCGGGCCCGGGAAAGGGGTGCCGCTTGATGAAGGTCTCTGGCACGCCGAGCAGGCGCCCCACCTGGCGCACCTCGTCCTTGAACAGCTCGCGGAAGGGCTCGATGAGCGTGAACTGCAGGTCCTTGGGCAGGCCGCCCACGTTGTGGTGCGACTTAATGGTGTGGCTGTGCTTCTGGCCGCTGCCGGGGGGAGGGCACGACTCAATCACGTCGGGGTACCTGCGCAAGCATGTCCGCAGCGTAGCCACAGCGTCAGCACCTCCAGATGGAATACCAAGTGAGCACGAGTCGCCTGCATGTTCCCATGGGACAGCCAGCGCCAAGCACCTAGCCAGCCGGCGTCAAACACCCAGAGAGTCAGTCGCTCACAATGTGCCTTGCACGAGGAACTTTGGCCGCTTGCCGATGCTCTTCTCAAGGTTGTCGCGGAAGGTCTTGAACACCTGCAGCAACGGTGAGCGCCGATGTTCCGGTAGCACACTTTGCCACTACTGCCCACACCCACACAGTGCTGCCTTGGTTGATACAGCCTGACGGCCCGTTTGCAAGCTACACATACCCACCCCCTAGCGCACCTCGATGAACTCAGCGCCGATGGCCTTGCGCTTGGCCTCAGGGTCGCTGAGCCCTGCCAGGCGCGCCAGCATGGCCGCGCTGTGGTCCACGCATGTGACGGGCAGGTGCAGGTGGTTGTTGAACATGTCCATCACGCGCTCTTGCTCCTGCGGAGCGCGCACACACGACACCAGAACATCGCGTGATACAATGCCCATCGCATTCACTGAAGCTTGCGCTGAAGCAGAAGCAGAGAGACCAACGGGTGCTGATGCAGAAGACAGTCCATGCTAAACTGACGTGTCAACCCGCCCCCCGCATCCCCGCACCTTGAGGCGCAGCAGCCCGTTGTCCACAAAGACGCAGTGCAGGCGGTCGCCCACCACCTTGTGCACCAGGGTGGCGGCCACCGTCGAGTCCACACCGCCCGACAGCGCGCAGATCACGTGCTCGTCAGGGCCCACCTGTAGTGCGCACACACGGCCCACGTGAACACCTGGCTCTCGCTTTCTGTGCGCCAGCGCCTGGCGGGAGAGTGCAGCATGGGGGTGGGCCAACACGTGTGGTGGCTCATGCACTGGCCTGGGCTGGCGCAGATTTCCTCGCTGCTGAACCTTCTGCTGCGTCAAGGTGCCCCGCCACCTGACCCGCAATGCACACGACGCACACCAAAACACTCACCAGGTCGTCGATGAGCTTGAGCTGCTCGTCAATAACCTGCTTCATGGACCAGTCTGGCTTGACGCCGGCAATGGTGAGCAAAAAGTGCTTGATCATGTCCATGCCGCCCTCGGTGTGCGCCACCTCGGGGTGGTACTGGAAGCCGTAGATGTTGCGCTCGGGGTTCTCAATCGCAACGATGGCGCCCTGCAGCCCCCCAACGAAAGGCACATGTAGGCCAGGTTAAAGAGGTGCTCGGCTGATGCAGCCAGGTCCCCCTGCGGGCGTCTCCTCGCGTGCTGCGCAGAAAGCAAGGAGGCAAAGGAGCCCGCACCTGGTGGCTCTTGGCGACGGCGGTGAAGCCCGCAGGCAGCGTGACTGCCTCGTCTCCGTGGCTCATCCACACGTTGACCGGGGCGGTTGTGGTGAGGTAGGAGAAGAGCTTGGAGCCTGGCGTCACGTCGATGGGCATGCGCCCGTACTCGCCGCCGTTCAGCGCGGGCTTGACCTCACCGCCCAGCAGGTGCGTGATCATCTGCGGCGTGATGATGCAGGGCCAGGGCCAGGGCCAGTGCAAGCATCAGTGCCGTGCACGCGGGCTTTACCTTGGCGTGACGTGGCGTGGAAGGTGGTGCGCGGAGAGTGCGTTGACCAGGAAGCATGCCCACCCACCTGCATGCCG
>QAXK01001935.1:0-17213 GCA_004335735.1 Chlorella sp. KRBP
AGCTGTTGTTGTGCATGGCGCACAAAGCTGAGGGCCATTTTTGAGGAGAGTTTCTACCGACCCGTGCATAGGAGTCGCTGGGCTTCTTGTTCATTGAATACTGCCAAAGGTCGTCCATAGAATGCCATGCATGTTTCCTGAAGAGTGTTCTGTGACGTCTGCAGACAAGCAGGCCTGTGCGGGCTTGCCAGACGCGATCGGGGAGCATCATATGCCCTGCAAGCGTTACATGCCTGTGCAGATGTCTGGCCCCTGAGCCCATCGCCCTTGACCGTATTCACTTCAGTAGTTGTTCAACCAGTTGGCTGGGCTGTTGCCAGCACATGTAGGCCGGTGGCACAACATTAGGCCAGTGTACGTGCATGGCTGGGCCTCATGGTCTGTGTGCTGGCTCTGCTGCCCTTCACAACAGTCACGGGGGTTGACCGGGTTGTGTGCTCAGCAAAACAGCAATGCTGGCATCTTGCTAACAGATGATCATGAGTGGAGGGGGCTGCATGTGACTGATGCCAGTTGGTTGTTGTGATATTGCTGTGAGGCTTGACCTGACATCCTCAGCCTCCAGGGGGGGGGTGATCAAGTGCAGGACAATTGTCAGGCCTGCATTGCCTGGGCCCACGGCATGTCCAGTGTGCACACTGCTGGCCTGTTGACACATACATGGCCTGTGCTGGTGGGCAAGGTCGGCAAGTGCATTGCCTTGTGCCCATGATCAGGCAGAGTACTACTGTGTGTGCCTTCCAGTGTGCAGCCTGCAGTTTGGACTCCTTCACAGCAGAAGAAGCCCCCCTTGTAGCAGTGAGCAGCAGTCCTGCTGAACTGTGGTTTTCCGCAACTGATGCTACTGGTTGGAGCTTGAGTATGCTGTGGCAACCGTCCCTGACGTCCCTGAGTAACTCTGACATGATCTCAGATCAACCACAACCTTGCAGGCTTATGAACATAGACAGTGTGATGCATCTGTTATAGGAGCATCAACTGTATCACTTCCCACATGCCTGAGTGACGCCAACCGCTCTGCTGCAACGTACAAAGACCACCATGCCTGTCCATCAACCTCACACACAAAGTATGAAGAATGGTGTACACAGGACATCCTTCACAGAGCTGAGCAGGTTGTGGGTTGACCACTCAGTTGCGGGATTGACAATTGTACACACGCAACTACCGCACTCCTCTACAAAATGAAATGCACGCAACCTTGGTCGAATGGCACCACCATGCTCCAACACAGCATCGACAGCATAACACACGCCTGCCAGTCATGCCACACAGAATCTGGCGGCCGCAGTGGCATTTGCAGCTGCTGCAGACCACTCGCAAGTCAATTGCTGGCTGTCAAAACACAGCCTGCTTCATTCAAGCGGCCTCATTGAGACGTAGTGGTGCTAAGACACCACATACGCACTCAAACCTGTCGAACGCACATCATGCTGCCGATATAGAACCGGCATGCCCCTAGGCTAAAACAACCAGGCGCAGCTGTCGGCAGCTGCGCCAAGCTCCCATCCACAAATCCTACAAAACAATGCATGTGATCTGCTGGCAACAGAAGACACCATGGCCACACACATCCACAACACTCACTTCACCACCTCTCACCTCGGGCCTCAGGGCGTCCACATCAATCGGCAGGACACACTGTGGCAACGCGCACACAAGACGCCAACCCACCACGACGGCCACCACTGCTACAGCTACACACCGAATGCACCACCACCGACATTGCTGTCACAGCAAACCTCTGCATGAAGACCTGGGCCCTGTGTAGCCACACAGTCACCGAAGATATGCACCAACCTGGCCTGGCCAAAATGCATTCCTCCACCTCGATGCGGCACAGGGATGCAGCACTCGCAGTGCTGAGTCGGCGTCAGCATCGGCTTTGGGTATGCGTTGGTTCTACTGGATCGACATGCACAACAGCCCTCTACTGTACAGCGGGCACGCATGCCCAACAACAGGAACAGGTGCGCAGTGGTCAGCACCGTGACACACGTCGGCAATCAACAAACTACAAACACCTGCTGCAAGCATACTGACACCAACACGCAGCTCCCTAGGGTCCCTGAACCCCAGGGCTGCCAGGTGGCAGCGTGCAAAGCCAGCAAGTGCCAATCCTGCTGCTGCATACTCTGCAAATAGCAGCAGCTGCACAGCAAACGCTCCTCCCGGACATCGAGCTGTACACAAGCGTGCCTCGCACATGGCGTGACAATGCGGCATGGCTTCCCCGCACACGGTTTGTGTGCAGGATGTGGACACAACAAGACGGTGGTGCACGTGGATCTCGGTCTCACACATCCCCACTCCTCAGCAGCAGCCCCACTCTGCACCTAGCCCTGCCTGCAAGCCCCACCTCTCCCGCGCCTGCTGTCCTCTGTACTGCTGTACTGCAGCGGTACAACACGGTACCCTGTCTGATCAGCCTGTGATCACCATGCCCATGCGCTGCCAGCCCAGCGCGTCTTGACAGAGTTGCCCTGTGGCCAGGTCCCCACTCGCCAGGGCTGCTGCTGCAGGCAAGCTGCCGTGGTCGGTCTTGACGAGCACGTGGTAGCATGCCGCAAAGTGGCACACGCTGGCTGCCACCACGAGGGTGTGGAACACCTCGTGGAAGCCGAAGCTCAGGGGCCAGGGGTCTGGGTAGCGCATTGCATACACAAACGCACCCAGCGTGTACAGCACGCCACCTCCGGCCACCTGCAGGCACATGCACGCGGCAACGATCAGCCACCTGGTGTCACGCAATGCCTTGCTTGCAGTCTGAACCAGGTTGTGTCAGCCAGCGTATGTTTGTGCCATCACATGCCAGACACAGAAGTCAGGGGGGGGGCATCACAGTGCAATCCTCAAAGCCTGCTGGCCGTCACTTGTTCAACAGCACTGCTCTTTCCTGCAACAGACAACTGCAGGACTCTGCTCTGTCCTACAACATGACTGCAGGATACTGCTCTCACAACACGGGAACCTTGCAGCACATCACTGCAGGAGCAGCACACTCACCAGCAGCACCACGCGCGAGTCCACAGCTGCGGACAGCAGTGGTAGGTAGGGCAGCGCGCTCCAGCCCATGGCCACGTACGTCAGCGCCGACAGGAAGCGGGGCGCGTTGGGCCACAGCCATGTCTTGGAGGCACCTCCCAGCGCTGTCATCCACACACGCACGAGGAGCCTGCGGCTGATGAGCGGGTCATGGACCAGAGGGACTGCAACCAGAGGGGTGTACGTGGCGGCGATCAACCTGCGGGGAGGCGATGAAGAGAAGATTGAGGTGGTGTTCAGCGGCACAACAGGGAGCGATGCATAAGATGTGCACCAGATATGGGCATGGGTGGTGTATGCTGGCCAGATTGCCAGATGCAAGACTGTGAACCTGCACAGAACACAAATGTGTTGCAGCATGGAGGCGTGTGCATGCAGCCAAAGAGCGTTGATGCGACAAAACAGTTGCGGTGTGTGCAAATGTAAACCATCAAGGTGCCTAGCCTGGCTGTCAGAAGGTTGCCTGAACACGTAGCCAAGACACGCGTCATCCTTTGCGTACTCAACCCTGGCACAAGGTTGACTGATCACGTAGCCAAGATACTCATAATTCTGCAGTTTCTCATCGCTAGCAGCAGGACGACAGGGAGGCACTTGCAAGTCCCTCACTGCTGCATTCATAGATGCAACCACTGCCAGTGCATTGTAACACACCACTGGTGCGATTTTCAGGCCATGCCGTCAAGATAATGAGGCATGCCATCATCATGCTGATCATCCGGCCCTGATAAGCACGATGACAACGTGAAGAAGCACTTGGCTGGACTCACCCATAGATGGCAGAGTGATCAATCCGCTGTAGCAGCTTGTGCATGCCAGGTCCCCAGTGCTGAGTGTGATACAGGGCACTGATGAAGAACTGGAATGCTGCTGCTGTCACATACACGAGTGCTGACACACGAGCCAGGGATGTCTGTGCCTCCAGCACCAGGATAGCTCCTGCTGAAAGCATGGCTGCACAAGCATAACTGTGCAGCACGCCTCGCCACCTTGGCTTCACGTTGTGATTTTGTAGGCATGCCTGCACAGCTGTCTTTGCACTAGCAACAAGCCCAGGCTGCTGCACAGCATTCGCTGCCTGTCTTTGATCCTGGGATACTGTGTCTGATGCTGTTTCTGTCATAGTGGTAGCACCCATGCGACTGTGTTGGCAGACAGGGAACACTGCACTGTTTGACTACTGTGCTATGAACTGTGCTGCTGTCGGCGTTACCAGCTGTGAGATACACAAGCTGATCAGTAACTTGCGTTGAAGAATCAAGGATGCCGTTGTATTGTTCGACGCGATGCGGAATATGCACGGTAGCCCTTGTGCTCCTTCTGATGTCAGCGGTTCGAAGCAGCTTCACAACCCTGATTGTTTGCAACTGACGTTTTGAAGGTCAATACACACATGCAACCGGTTGTGGATGCGCTTCAGGGTGCTACAATCCACTCCGAAACCTGATGACTCAATCTGTATTCAAGCGAATGTCATCTGGCAGTGCGCGCCACGTGTACATGACGTCATCAAGAGCATTCTGAGTCCTTCATGTGACGCAGTCATGTCGCAGGTGTCTCGGAGTGCTGTCGCCATCAACAAAATCCCGTACGCTTGAGATCAGAACGGGCCCTTCAAATGAGGCAGCCTGTGCGCCGTTCCAGATTTCTCCTCAACAACTTATTGAACTCAACTGCGTTCATATTCTTAGCTTCTTTGCGGGTGTTCAGGTGCCTTGGCTAGGTGATGTGCCCCCAGTCCCAGTCACTGCCCCTCAAGCCCTCTGTCCCAAGGGGTTCCCAGCCAGCAAACACAGCACAATAGGCCGCCCAGGGGTTTTGCGATTCTTTTAAATGCCTTCCTTGTCAAGGGGTAACCAGGCAATGCAGGCTCAGTGTGCTGTCAACACAAGCGAGCATTCTCCAGATCTGCTCAGATTGAGAACAGCCAACACCACCATGGAGCAGGCATTGGGAACAGGATGCTGTGCAGGCCTGCTCTGCTTCGTTTGATACCAAGGCAACCCAGTTGCCTACACCACTGCAGTAGGGAAGCTTGCCACACAATGCCATAGAGCGCCGGCGGATGGCGCCATAGAGTGGTAAAATGGTGTCACCAGCTGTTGCTATAGTCCCATCTGCTGATATGGGAGCTATGCTGAATTGGAGGCCAGCAGACAATGCATCGAAATACGAGTTTGGTCAGGGACTTCCTAGTGTGTCCAGCAGACACGCACACTAAGAAACCTCCTGGCCAAGATGTGTTGCAGACTGTGCAGGCCATTGCTTGCTGTTCATCACAGGCTTCAGCCAGGGGCCTTCCTTGCTGCTCTGCACCTGTGCTGGCTATGAGAGCTGTCCTGGGCAAGGCTGCTTGGTACACTCTGCTTGTGTGCAGCAAGTGCAGGCTTTGCTGACTGCCAGTTCAACAGCCTCTGCTGGCTGCTGCTGAAGACTGCAAACCAAGTTAGGCATTACCTCTGTTTCGGTGAAGAGCGCAGCCTACTGTATGCCAGTGATGTAGCTCATGGCACACATGGCTTCCAGCCACAACATTGACCAACAGCAGCTGTCTCCTCCTTGAGCAACAGTCTTGCAGTCACGCTACATACCAGGCACGCCCTTTACAAGTCACACAGTGGATTGCACTGCTGGCGCCTGCAGGCATCTCAAGCTTGCAGCCACAACGTCAGGCATGTGACAGCCCAACCACAGCTGGCACTGGACCCCCAAACCGCTCACTGTACACCGACAGCTGCTGAGCAGACCTAGCTCAGAGACATTAACACCATGAGCTGCATATTGTACATATATACGAAAGAAAGGGATGCCGAGGCACACACTTGAGCCGCAAACACCCATAAAGACACTGCATAGTGAACACCTACCTACGCAGCGAGCTACATTGAAGCCAACATATGGCTGGACAACATGTGGCTGGCAAACCAAATGTAGCCGGCAAGCACATGACACAACAAATGTGCTGAAATTAGAGACACAGCTGCTCACGCCAAGCAGTGTTGGCAAGGGACCAGGTAACACAAACAAGGAGCCAGATTGTGCACACAAGGACGCTGGGTGAATCCCAAACAACACATGTGACACAGGGGGTGCTGGGGGGCTTGACTGTGGGACAGCACAGTGTGTGCTGGACTCAGCTGTCGCCCCACAGGTTCTCCCAAGGGCCTGCACCACAAGGCAGCTCGCCTCCAGGCATGGGTGGTGGTGCCCAGCCGCCTCTGCTGCCTGGCCCTGCTGCTGCTGCTGCTGCTGCGTGTGGTGCTGGCAGTGCAAGCATACCGCCTGCGCTGCCTGGGGCTTGGCCGGGGGCTGGCAGTGCCAGCTTGCCTGGAGCCATGGGCAGCCCTGGCTTGCGTTTCCGCCTGAATATGACGCGCAGGATGAACCTCGCAATCTCCCCGTATAGGGACCCCGCACGGTCCAGCAGCTGCAGCAGGGCTGTGATGAAGAAGTGCACGGCGTGTGCGTTTTCATCAACGAGGAAGGACAGGCGCCCGAAGAACATCATCACGCCATTGATGCCTGCCAGCAACGCCTGCCAAGCCGTTGGTGGGGCTGGGGGCGGCTGGTTGGGGTCAAAGGGCCCAGCACCTGGGCCCCCCATCATGCCAGGGCGCATCATGCCCCCCAGGCCGCCTGCCATGCCCCCGCCATACATGCCGCCCCCATACATCCCCCCACCATACATGCTGCTGCCGTACATCCCACCCCCATACATGCCGCTGCCATACATGCCGCTGCTGCCGTACATGCCGCCGCCTCCGTACATGCCTCCGCTGCCGTACATCCCGCTGCCATACATGCCCCCAGAGCCATAGCTGCTGCCATACAGCCCTCCTGTTGCTCCATAGCGGTTGGCATATGGGCTGGCATAGCTGCTGCCATAAGTGCCAGCCCCATAGCTGGTACCATACGTGCTGCCGTAGCTGTTACCGTACGTGCTGCCGTACGGTGCTGATGTGCTGGCATAGCCATTGCTGGTGACACCTTGGCGTTCCCAAGGCCGTGCACCTGCTGCTGCTGACCCTGTGCTGGTGGGGCAGCATGCTGCGTCGCCCGACTGAGCTTGCTCCCACGGCTTCGGTGCTGAAGGATCGGTTGTGCTAGTGGCCCCGGTTCGTTCCCAGGGTTTGGGAGGAGGTGCTGCAGAGCAGAACAACAGCAGCAGGACAGCAACATGCTGTTGAGTGCCAGCCTGTGCGTCTATGCAGGCCACTGGATCTGTTCAAGCAATTCCTCAAAGCCAACCGTAACCACCTAATATGCATGGCAGCATGAACGAGGCTCGCTAGCTTGCTGGACAAGACACAAGGCAACAGCAGAAGCTTGGGTGAAAGTGGTCCCACCTGACATGGCAGCAGCACACGAATGTCTAGCCTGTTACAGTCAGTATTTTGTCTTCAATGGAATGTTTTGATATGCATCCGAAACCGCTGGCTGCGCACGGGTGCCCAGATGACACAGTGCGTTGCTGACGTGCGATGGTGACCCAGAAGAACGCCAAGAATAGTTATTGGTGACTTTAATGAAAACATTGGCTTACGCCCAGGAGGTGTCACAAACCCTGGGGCTGACGTCTTCGCTGGCAAGCAGGGTTGAGTGTTGCGCTTGAAATTGCTGACACCACCTGCTGCTGCAGCTGGGGCACAGTCTTTGCAGTGGCTTCACACCCGCATGTCAGCTTCTGCCGTCATACTGGTAGTTTAAGTTGTATATTCAATACAATGGGATGTCCTTGCAGCACAGTCACACACTGCACTGTGTTGTGGACAGCATGGAGTGAACAAGTGACAAATGTTGCAACCCGACATGTGATCACCAGAAGACCTGAACAGACCACGAACCCAGATCAAACCCTAGTCATAACGGCTCCATCTTCTTCTGCTACTGGCCAGGGCTCCCGCAGCTGCTCCACTGTCTGTCCCGCCACAAGGCCAGGCAGCTTCCTGGCCAGCAGCGCCCTCACTGCATCAAGGTCAACCTCTAAACCCGCCTGTGCATGTACCAGCAGGCACTCACGACCCTGACACTCCTGAGGCAGCCAACCTGCGTAGCGCGCATGTGATGCCTCTTTGTACCTGCACAGCACAGCACAACATGGCAAACCAACAGCACAACGCAGCACGCTTGTGAGGACACCACTGCACACCACATGGGATGAGCCAGACCATAACAGGACATGCACAGGACAGGCATGCCAGCGCCCTGACCATGTGCATGTGCATCACAAACACACAGGCTTGTCGCATCAACTACACGCTAGTCGTGTGCACCTTGCACGGCGCCATCCCCACCACTGCCCTGCATACACACCCCACCCCTGCTCCAGCCCCCGCCCTCCACCCACACACTGCACACGCAGCCATCCCCACCCCACCCCACCCCAACCCACCACACCACACCACACCACACCACACACCACCACACCACACCACACCTACAAGGCACACTCTAGAGTACACAGGTCGGACCTGCCCACAGCTCCCAGCCACTCACTTGCACCACTTGGCCTCCAGGGGTCTCCAAGCCCAGTGGTGGAGTGCCCCAGTGCTCTGTGTCATGTTGTAGTACAGCTTGCTCACACCATGCCACTCCCACTTGTACGGCAGCAGCTCCAGCACAGCAGCACCTGCAGCACACCACAGCATGAGGTGTGAGAGGGTGATCGCGAAAGCACCACATGCAGCATCCTCCCAGACTGCTGCCGGAGCCAGGTGTGCGCTGGCATGCAAGCATAC
The DNA here is from genome assembly GCA_004335735.1 of Chlorella sp. KRBP. NCBI lineage: Eukaryota > Viridiplantae > Chlorophyta > Trebouxiophyceae > Chlorellales > Chlorellaceae > Chlorella > Chlorella sp. KRBP. The sequence continues at coordinate 8,784 of QAXK01001935.1, forward strand.
CACTGCACATGCACGCTGCCATTCCGGGCTGCAGCTCCCAGCAACATGCCACATGCCACAGAAACACCACAGTAGTGCCAGTCTGGCTGACAACCTGGCCACACACAAGGGCCTCAGGCAGCCACAACCACAGACACTTGGAGATCACAGAAAAGCAGCAGCAGCCTGCTGTGACAGCGGTGTGCCCTCATGAGTGATCACCAAGGGTCACTGGCACAGCACAGGTTAGCAGGGGCCCATGCTGCCAGCCGGCGGCAATAGCTGAGCTTGAGTGACAGAAGAGGGTCAACACAAAGGGGCAGCAGCACAGCTGCAGGTGCTGACCAGGGGGCAACAGCACAGCAGAGGCCAGCAGGGGTCCATGCCGCCCCACCAGGATGCCTGTGTCAGCAACAGTGGCCATGTGGGACAGGAAGGGGGCTCCCATGGTCAGGGACACAGTGCGCACCTGCAGCGACAGGGCATGGCAACATACACACATCGGATGGTGTCGAGAATCTATGGCTTCAAGGAACCACAACCTCCCAGTGTGCTGAGAAGAACACAACAGTCAACAACTCCAACTGGCACTGTGTCATTCTCTGTCACTTACTTTGAACCCATAGGGTTTAGTCAACTCCTCCAGCATAGTCACCAGTGCCCTGTGATTAGTAACAGCAGGATAATCCTCAGGGTACCACAACACCGTCACTGTCCTGGGAATCCCTGGCATGCTGCCTTGCTGGACACTGTCAGCAGCAGCAACAGCAGCAGCAGATGCATGGCAGACACCATCATCTGCCTGACACTGCTGTTCCTGCTGCTGCTGCTGCTGTGGCGTGTTCTGTCCTGCTGTTTTGCCGCTTGGCGTATCCCACATGTGCCGTGCCAGCGCCTGCGTCCTGAACTGTGCTGCTGCCGGGGGGTCACTGAAGCCCACCACCCACTGGTTCACCCACATGCTGCTGTCAGCTATTGCTGCGGGTGTGGGTGTGGGCCGAGGTGGCCTGGCCGTGTCAGGGATGGACACAATAGGGTACCTGTACAGGCAGCAGCAAGGCACAGCGGGGCACAGCGGGGCTCGGCATGGGCCACACCATTTGACACCACACAGCACAACCAGGCACAGCTTCATGACATGTTGGCATGGCACAGCAGGCAACAGCAGGTAGAACAGGTAACATCAGGCAACAACAGGTAACAGCAGATCACAGCATGACACGGGATGGCATGGCACTTGGCTCAACACCACCACCACCACTACCACCACCACCACCATCAATCACACACCCATCCACCCACCTGTCCGCCAGCACCACCACATTCTCAAACACCAGCCAGCCATTGGTGGCCCATGCCTCGTAGTCAACAGGGTTGATGATGGGAGGCAGCGGCCTGTCCCAGGGGAGCTTCTGGTACCACTTCAGCTGCCTCCCTCTGTCTCTTGAACCGCTGTCACTCCCACTGCTGCTGCTGCTGCTGCTGCCACTGCTGTCACTCCCACTGCTGCTGCTGGCGTCATCTTGGTTGGCGATTGACTCGGGCCACGGCGGCAGCGCAGGGTCCAGTGCCAGGCCCAAAACCTCCCTGGGCCAGCTGTACAGCAGCTGCTGCCGTACATTCAGCAGCAGCAGCCTGTCCAAGTGCTTGTGGCTTCCCTGCAGCAGCTGTAGCCAGTGGGGGGTGCTGAGGGCGCTGTACAGTGGCAGCAGTGTCTCAGCCCAGTGCCCCAAGTTGTCTGGGAAAGCTGGGAAGGGGAAGTCAATAAGGAGGGTCACACCCGGGACGTAGCACACCTGTGGCAGATGCACAGGGGTCACCAGGGCAGCAGGTGGGGCTCAGTGCAGCATATGAAACAAGGGCATGTTTTGTGTACTGTTGCATGCCCTGGACTGTCAATTCAGAGCTGCTCCGTATGCACTCAAAGGCGATGCTGGTCACAACTGCTCGTCTTGCAGCCCTCGCCACGCGGTGATGTTGCAGCTGCTGCTGCCACTGTTGCTGCACAGTTCCAAAGCCAAATGGTGCAGCAGCAGAACAGAACAGTAGCCCCGACAGACAGACACACACACACGTACCTTGACGTTGGCCTGCCAGTCTCTGCTGTCTGTGGTGGGCAGCTTTATGAGTTGGCCATTGAGGGATATGCCTGGGTCGATGCTGCTGGCATTGCTGCTGGGGTCAAGCACTGCATACCACTTCCTGCATTCACAGCATACCAGCAGACAGGTAGGCAGACGTATTCAGCAGTACTCAAACAGCCTGAATGGTGCTTGAGTGGTGCTTGACCAGTCCATGAATGAATGCGTTGCGGTTAGATAGGTGTGTGCAGGGCAGCACTGCAGTAAAGTACAGGACACAATAGCACATGCCACCAAGCGCCCCAATGCTGCTGCCGAGGACATTCGCAGGCAGTCACGCACGCTTACTTGTTATGGAAGGACAGGTTGTGGTACACCTTGAGCATGTTGCCACCCCACACCATCGTGGTGGGCCCGGCAGCGTTGGCAAACACCGGCACATCTGCATCTGCAAGCTTGCAGAATGAAGGTGGTCCGGCAGCAGTTGCTTGTGCTGCTGTGGCTCCAATTTCTGTTGCTGCTTTTTGCTGTGGCTGGTGCGCAGCTGCAGCCGTTACGACTGCCCTTACAGGACAGATACACAGCAAACTGTACGTGGCCAAGGCATGCAGCAACAGCGTCAGCAGCGGCTGACATGGCCGCATCAGACCGCCAAATCTGCTGTTTATAGCAACCTTACGACCGGTCAATGCATTCTTATGGATGCCATCACCCAGATGCGGGTGGACCTTGCACTGTGTTGTACTGCTGATCTGTGCTGATGCAACTGACAAGGGCGATAAAAGGACAAGCAGGCGCGATGCCGTTTCATCACAAATACTTACTCTACGTACTCGTTGTCGTTTCTGCCCTATGTCAGTGTCGTAAACCGCAAGCATTGTATCAGACCCTTGATCTGCCACAGATCAAATTGCTTTCGATGCAATCGCCCCGACAGCAGCGACCACATGCTACTTCGTATCGTGCATATCACTGAATAAATCGATGACGAATTCAATATCAAGCACTTACTGACCATTGTCCTCCAGGGGCACAGCAGTAGCTCAGCACAGCATGTGGTATGACATTGAGAAACATGCAGAGGGCGTGATGAGGTCTGCTGACAAGATAATCAAGGAGACAGAACAATCAGCGCATGAACCTCCCTGGGATGGTGAGCACAGCACAACCACTAGTCTACCAACACCCCCTGCAAGTGTTCCCAAGAACAGGCCTGAACTCCGGAATGGCACACGCCCTTTGGTGGTGTTGACATGCATTCATGCATGCATGTATGGAACCTGGATATATATCCCACGTGACATTGTTTTTCACAATGTGTCTATGCAGGATTCTGTGGGCTTGTGCGGGTGTGTGATGATGCAGAGCTCAAGGAGCGGGGTGTGATCAGGGCAGTTGTGCGCTCCAAGCCACAGCCCGCAGCAGCAGCAGCAGTATCTGGCGGCAGACCTTCAGGGAATGGAACCGATGGTGGTAGTGAGGGTGGTGGTGGAGGGGTGTGTGTGAGGCCTGCAGCAGGGGGCACACAAGGTAGCCAGGCCAACAGCAGTGCTGCTGCAGCTGCTGCTGCTGCTTTGAGTGATTGGCTCCAGCCTTTGGCTGCAAAAGCCACTCAGCAGCAGCAGCAGCAGCAGCCAATGCAGCAGGGAATCATGCAGGAAATTTTACAGCAGCAGCATGGTGTGCTGACCCCTTGGCAGCTCCAGGACACCAGCCCCAGTTCACATGTTGTGCAGCCAGAGCCCACGCTGTCAAAGTTGGAGCAACCACATCCACCTGTTGCCAACAGTGTGCAGCTAGGACAACACCAACCTGACCACAGCCACAGCCAGCAGCAACAGCAACAAAATGAACACATGGAGCAGTCGACAGAGCCTACATGGTTGAAACCATCACCACTACCACCAGCAGCAGCAGCAGGAGGGCCGGATGGTACACATCCAGGGCAGCGGCCACTGCTGAACGTTGGCAGCTTCAGCAGCAGTGAGGATGATGCCACACTGAGTGACCTCGCCCTCACTCTTCTCACTGGAGGGGCAGGGGCAGCAGCAGCAGGGGCAGGGGCAGGGGATGTGCCCAGCTGGGTTACAGCATGCCTGCTGGACCCTGGTGAGGATGCTGCTGCTGTAACAGCAGCAGAAGCAGAAGCAGGTGTCGCAGCAGCAGGCAGTAGTGCTGCAGAGGCATCCGCTGCTGGCAGGAATTCGGAGGGCCGTCCGCAAGACACCCAGCAGCAGCAGCAGCAGCAGCAAGATGTAGACAGGCTGCTGCAGGAAGTCTTTGCTGCCGCTGAGCAGGATGTCCTCGCAGAGGACTTGGCACACACAGCATCATCACCTCCACCACCACCAGAAGCAGCAGCAGCAGTGGAGCGCACTCGGGGCCATGGGCTGTCCCAAGATGCAGCAGCCGCGTCCCCAGCCAGTACTGCTGCTGCTGCTGAGCAGGCCCTGCAAGGCTCACCAGACGCTGCTGCTGCAGCGGCACTTGCGGCTCATGCTGACCATGTGACAGACATGCTTGGCCTGGGCAGCGGCACTTATGCAGGCAGCGATGTAGGGGGCGGAGGTGGTGCCATGGCTGTTGGGGGGGTGCCTGGTGCCGATGTACTAGCCCTAGGGGCGCCAGAGCACAGGGTCGAGGTGGATTCACTGTTGGCTGCAGTAGATGAGGCAGCTAACCTTGAGGCGCGGTTTGAGATCCCTGGGCCCAGCCTGGCATTGCCACAGGCCAGCATGCAAGGGGCGCCCAGCAGCACAACTGCTGGTGCTGGTGGTGCTGCTGCTGCTGGTGGTGGTGCCGGTGGTGTAAGCAGTACCGACAAGTCAGCAGACGGTACATCAGGCGATGCAGGTGCAGCAGTGGGTGCAGCTGCTGAGCCTTCTTCACAACTACCACCACCACCAGCAGAAGCACAGGAGTCAAGTGCTGAAAGCACAGTGCTTGCTGACCTACACAAGGCGACTGTCGGGGTCTGTGGCAGTGACACAGACCCTGCAGCTCCCGTTGATGAAATAGAGGCCTTGCTGGCTGCTGCTGCTGAGGCAGTCGTCCTGGAGGCAAAGCACGGCCCTGCTGATGCTGTGAGTGCTGCTGCTGCAGCAGCAGTACCTGCAGGAGTTGCTGCGCGTGTGTCTGCACTGGGGGTGCAAAGTGCAGCAGTGCTGGGGTCACAGGCCACTGGGGATGACAGCAGCAAAGCAGCAGCAGGGGACGATGGGTTGGATGACGACCCGCAGGGTGTTGGCAGCAGTGGCAGTAGCAGTGGCGGCAGCAGTGACAGCAGCAGCGGCAGCGATGGGAGTGACAGTGACAGCGATGGCAGTGAGAAAGATGAGTGGTTGGGTGACCTGCCCTCTGCCCCCAGCCACACTGCTGCTGTGAGGCAGTCAGGGCAGCAGGGGTCAGGGCGTACGAGGAAGAAAGGAAAATAAAGGCGAGGTCTTGGGAAGAAAGGAAAAGAGAGGGGAGGCTTGGGGAGGGACCTTGAAGCGCCATGGAGTTGGCAGGGGTCTGCCTGTGTAAATGCCTTGACCTCGCAACAGCCCTCAGGACCCCATACAGCAAGGCCCAATCCGGCCCACGGGGTCACACAGTGACAGAGGGTGTCCCATGGACAGTTGGACTGGAAATACAATGCTACTGATGTCTGTTCAGCTGGCAACTTGTGCTTGTGTGCATGCCTGCAAGGCTGCGGGCTGCAGTGTTCACCAGCACAGCCGGGGATCTGGCTCTGCCAGTCGTTGAGCACCCATGATACCATGTGACAGTGTGAACATGCTTGACTGAGGCGCAGATCACATGGCTGTGGCTTTCAATCACTTCTCAGGCAAGCAGCGGGTGCTCTGGGCAGAAGTGGAGGTGTCATGACACCCAATGATCAGGTCCTGAACAGTGTACCTGGTACCTGGTCATGTGACAGGTCATCTGCAGGGACTTTGGAGTTGTCTGAGCCCTCGATTCCAAAGCTGCGGTCTAATGGTTTGTGTATGACATTATTAGGCGCGACAGCCAAGGAACCATTGTCGGTGCAGTGCTGTCCAAGCCCGCCAAACGCTTGTCGCAAGCTCCGACATCTCAGTCGCTGCAGCCTCTAGAGTCAAAAAATTGCAGGTAAAACATTCATCTGCGATCGATACCCTGATCACATCAGAGCGCTGAACATAAGAACATCACCTGCTGCTGCTGCTGCTGTCCCATTTGCTGCTAAATAAAACTGCATGCACCCACAAACCTACCAGCTGCTTGCACAATTGAATTCGTAGGTGGTGTTATCTCACAACTATAATCAGATGCACACGTACGCCCATTGTCAAGTTGATTGGACACCCACCACTGCTGTACGGGGAATCTGCTGGCTGTTGCTGTGCGCGCAGGTTCAGCCAGGCGCTTTGGAGGACAGACAGAAACTATTTCAGCTGCTGCAGCTTCCTGAGAGAGCCTTGCACTTGGTGCTGCAGGAGTTGGACCAAGGCAGCCTTGCATCTGCTGCACTGACTTGCAGCACGCTCAGTCATGCCGCCCCAGCGATTATCAGCAAGGCGGCAGTGCGCTGCAACTGCGTGCGAGGGACACTCCCCAGCTTCAACACCTGGATGCAGAACCGCAGCACCAGCCTGATCAACCTCCAGCAGTGCAGTGTCAGCGGTCACAACCGCTACTATTTGCAGGGCATATCATGGCTATTGAGCCAGCCATGCCCCCACCTGCGTCAGCTGCGCCTGCAGTCCTTACAGGTGCAGCTGGGGCCCTCTGGTGACTCCCCAGGTGTGCTGCAGCTCTGCACAGCCCTGAGAGCTCTGGAGTTGCAGCAGTGTAGCATCACGGGGGGTGTTCCTGCAGCCGCTGCAGCCATTGCAGCCTTGTCACAGCTCCAGAGCCTGACCCTGCAGCTGGCGCCCGCACGCATCGCACGATATGGCGACATGCCTGAGTCGGAGCTTGCAGTGCTGCAGCTGCCCTCGCGACTCACTTACCTGAACCTGGATAACACTGGGCAGACAGCTCAGCTGTACAGCTGAGTCAGCTGTCACAGTTAGTAAACTGAGTCATCTCAGCCTGACCAGGCTGCGCCACAGGCTGCCCTCTCAGCTGGTGAACCTCACGTGTCTTGTCCTGCACCACGACGAGCCATTTTTCCATCGCCACGATGACCACCATGTGAAACAGCTGCAGCACCTCAGCAGCTTCACCGCACTCCAACAGTTGTCAGTCAGGAGTGGCGGCTGTGAGCTGGATGCAGGGGAGCTCCAGGTTATTCAGCAGCTCTCACAGCTCACAGCACTGGAGCTGCATGCAGCTCAGTTCGAAGGCGCTCAGCTGGACTTGGCCACCAGGCACTGGACCAACACCTGGTCTGGCCTCACAGCACTGCGCAGCCTCAGCCTCAAGCGTTGCAGGTTGTTGTTGGACGTCCTCTCAGAGGTCTGCAGCCACCTGCAGGCGCTAACCCTTGAAGCCATGAGCTTTGGAGGTGCTCCACTCCATGAGTCATCACTTGAGGACATACTCCAGACAGTGTCTCAGCTGTCGCTGCTGACTGCGCTGTCGTTGACACTGCGTCCCTTCCAGGACCCCCCACCCGCAGCAGCAGCCTTCACAGCACTCACAGCCAGCACCCACTTGTGCTCTCTCCAGCTGGACTTCACCAGCCAAGACATCCCTCAGTACTGGGATCTGTTCAGACCGGGCACCATTTACCCACACATGCGTAACCTCAACCTCCAATATAGGCAACCAATGCTTGAGAGTGATTCCGACAGCTCTGATGCATGCTACGATTCACGTGGCAATCCATTTCCCAAGAGTCCAAGGGCATTGCCTCAGGATGCATGGTTGAGTGAGCAACAGCTGCAGCTGCTGTGCAGCGGTTGCCCTGCTGCACAGAGCCTGACCTTCACACTGTGCGAGGACCCCTCCCCCACAGCCCTGCAGGAGGCGTCTGCCAGCATGGCAGCCATCCGCCAGGCTGAGCCGCAGCGGGAGCCAGAGCCGGAGCCTGAGCCTGAGGAGGCAGAGGAGGAGACAGGCGACAGCAAGCCCAAGGAGCCAGGTGGGCCCTTGTGTGGCTGCTCCGTTCTTGCTTTCTTCTGTTTGTCTGTCTGTTTGTGTGTCTGTCTGTCTGTCTGTCTATCCAACAAACTATCATCGAAATATCGATAGTCGTATACGTGCATCCAGGGGCGTCATCATCCGCCTACCAATAGGCACACACGATGCCATGTTGCACTCCCGTTACTGCAGAGTGGCGCACATTGCATTCAACACACATGCTAATCCTCCAACCCCTTCCAGAACATACACACCCTCCCGTTCCCCTTACCCCCTCTCCACACACTCATATTGACACACTCACCCCCACCCCCGTTGC